>PVIH01031412.1:0-10848 GCA_004025045.1 Sigmodon hispidus | reverse complement strand
GGGGCTGGAGAGATGGCTCAGCGGTTAAGAGCACCCTCTGCTCTTCCAGAGGACCCGGGTTCAATTCCCAGCACCCACATGGCAGCTAACAACTGTCTGTAGTTCCAGTTCCAGGCAAACACCAAGGCAAATAAATAAATAATAAATAAATAAAGTTTCTTTAAAAAAAAAAAAAAAAAAAAAAAAAAAAAAAAAAAAAAAAAAAAAAAAAAAAAAAAAAAAAAAAAAAAAAAAAAAAAAAAAAAAAAAAAAAAAGAGGGCTGAGGGTTGTTGTATGTACAAACTTACAAAAAGAAAAGGATTCTGACCAGTGTCGGGTAACTGTAGGGCTTCTCCTGCTCCCCACCCCACAACCATTAGAGCATAGCTCTTCAGAATGAGTGGTCTGGAATTGCTCACTTTATTCAGCAGCAATCTAAAATGAGTATCATATTTTTAATCTTAACCACACTCTTCAGGGCTCCAGAGACTATAGCTTTTACTTATGGCTCAATTATATGAAAAGGGCTTAAAACACTAACTGGCACACAGTCAGCACGTAATGAAGTAGCTATTATTCATAATCTCTGAAGCAGCAATTTCCCTTCTAGGAATCAATTCTACAGAAGTACATGAGCAAAAAAATGATTCACAAGCTTTTATAGTGGCAACATGGTAGCCAATGCAGTTTGTTTGAGGTGCAATTATTTTAAGTTGGAAAAATATGGACAACATACACAGAAGTGTGGTTCATCTACCTTCTTCCACTTGGCCAAACTATACCCTAACCCATGCAACCATCAGTTCATCCACAAAACTCAGCAGAACCCAGGAATAAGCAAGCACATATTTCAGCAATATAGGAAACTGAGGCAGAATGATAATTACTTGAACCCAGGAAGATCAAAGCAAGATCCTGTTTCTTTCTTTAAAAAATAAAATAATTTATTATTTATTGTGTTATATTTGTTTGTGTATGTATGTGTATGCGTGCTGGGGCTGGAGAGATGGCTCAGAGGTTAAGAGCACTGACTGTTCTTCCAGAGGACCTGAGTTCAATTCCCAGCAAAACCACATGGTGGCTCACAACCATCTATGATGAGGTCTGGTGTATGCGTGCATGCAGGAACTACAGGATCTTGAAAATGGAGTTGCAGAAAGTTGTGAGCTGCCATTGGGTACCAGGAACCAAATTCCACTCTCTTGAGAGAGCAGTAAGTGTTCCTAACTGAGCCACCACAAGCTGGCCCTGCTTCTTAAAAGGACAAAAACAAAGGAGCTGTGGCTCTAGCTCAGTTGGCACAGCACTTGCCTAGCTTGCAAACACCGGATTCCATCCCCAGCGTGGCATAAACGGGGTGTGGCGCACACTTGAAATTCAAGCACTACAGACAGAGCAAGGTAATCAAATTGATTATCAGGCCAAACTGGGTTACAGGAGACCCTGTTGAAATATATTTGGCTTCCCTGCCTCCTTTTGCCCCTTACAACCTACTGTTCCACTGAAATGCCCAGACAGACTTCTTACAATGAATGTGAGCTACATCTTATCACACTGTTCAGTGACTTACGTGGTCTCTCTGCAATCTCCTTACTAGACACTCAGTCCTGTGGGTCCTCTCATAGTTCGTTCTACATTCTTTCCCCTTCTAACCTGCTAAAGCCAAACCAGCTTCCCTTCACAGGAACTATGGCTGATTCCAACAAAGGCCCTTGGCAACAAAGGATCCTATTTGACCCCCTCCAAGTTTAAACAAATGACCCATTCATTAGGTATTAAAGTGCTAATTTCCTAGAAACCCATATAACCTTCTAATCTTTGTAGGGTACTTTTCTATTTTCAGGAAGGCAAAATGAGATTGAGATTATGGACATGAGCTACTGAGCCCTTTTTTACGCAGTGCTAGAGAGGGAACCGAGCTTTGTATGTGCCAAGCAAACACTCTACCAACTGAGCTATAAACCCAGCTAACACATAGGTTGATTCATCAACCCATGAGAAAATCTGAAATACTATGCTTAAGTGACTTGCCCAAATTCAGATCAAACTTCGTCATAGAACATAAAGCTTTATGCTTTGTAACTATGCTACATTACTAAAATCCTCAGAGAGAAAAAGCTTAATAAAACAGAAATTACTTGTTTTGCGTTTGATATAGTCTCATGTAGCCCAGGCTGACCTTGAACTCCTGACCCTCCTACAGCCATCTTAGAAGCACTGGGATTATAAATATGCCCACTACACTTATTAGTAGGCACTGCTAGCACTGGGCAAGAAGACTGTTCCAAGTTTGATGCTAGCCTGAGCTAGGATGAAACCCTAACTCAAAGGAGAAAAATATTTGCTGGGATAGGCTGGGAGGCTGGATGGTTTGTAACACACAAACCTAGCATGTGATTCCACCCTAGCACTGAAACTGTCTTAAAATGTCTTGGGGATGTCCCTGGTTCAATACTTCCCCATCTTTTGTTGCTAGTTATTCAGACTTGTTTAATAATAGAGAATGTACTGACATCTTCTGAGTATAGGAGTTGCTATGCTATTCATAACATAACAAGAAAGATTCATTTCTTTTTTCTTCAAAGATTTTAATGTCTGTGTGTTGACATCTGAGTGTGTGTGTGTGTGCAACACAAGTGTGCAGGGTTCACAGAGACTAGAAGGGGATTGGAACCAGAGTAACACATGGTTGAGAGTCACCATGTGGACAGCAAGAGCCAAATGTGAGGCTACCCCAAGAGTACCCAGTTCTCTTAACTGATGATATCTCTCCAGCTCCAACTCTACCCCCCTTTTTTTTTTTTTAAAGTGAGGGTCTCACTATGTCGCCCTGGCTGGCCTAGAACTCAAAATGTAGACCAGCTGGCCTCAAGCTCACTGGAGAGAAAGGTGTACCCCACCGTGCCAAGGCTAGCCTTGAACTTCGGCTCTTCCTTTATCTACCTATTGAGTGCTAAATTTATAGGCACTCATCCACACACCCAGTTTATATGGCAGCTCCCTCCCTTCTCAACCCCCTGAGCACCTCGGGATTTCAAGTGTGAACCACACCACCACATCAATAGAGTTCTCCGGTTTGGCTGGAGTGTATTTATGCAGCCCTGACCTGCCTGGGACATGATAAAGGCTTGCACCACCACGCATGCCTGGCAGAATTTTTCATTTTTGAGGTAAGGTGTCACTATGTAGCTTAGAATGGCATCACACTCACTCTGTGCCAAAGGCTAGCTTTGAGCCTACATCCTCAGCCTCTAAGGTGCTGAGATTTCAGGTGTGTGCCACTACCCTGGAGCCTTATCATTTTGGAACCTTATTATTTATAAATATTGTCCTCAGTCTCCATCAGAACATAAGCTTCAAGTGTGGAAGGAGCCTATCTTATTCAATAAAAAATGCTCAGGAGCCCCAAGCATGATGCCTCACCAAGTAAAGTACTTGTCTTGAAGACCTGGGGGAAGCCTGGCAACCTTAATTCAAACCTCAGAATCCACATAAAGATGAAACTAAACTGACATTGTTCTTTGGTACCCATAACACGGAACACATACACATAAACAAATGCATAAAATTCTAAAATTTCTCAAAAAAAAAAAAAAAAGAAAGAAAGAAATGCTTGGAAAGCCAAAGTGGCAATGTAATCTATGTATTCTAGCACTTAGGAAGCTAAATAGGAGAATCTCTTTAAATTCAAAGCCAGCCTGGGCTATAAAAACAAGAATTTGTTGCCACTGTGAAGTCCTGGCTGTCCTGGAATTATAGAGCCCAGGCTAGTCTCGAACCAACAGAGAACGACGGCCTCAGTCTCCAGAGGGCCGGAATTAAAGATGTGAAAAAACCATGCCCGACAAAAATAGTAATAACAGTGATAATAATAATCTGAAAAAGGGAAAGAAGCCATGGGGCCTAGAGAGATGGCTCAGCGGTTAAGAGCACTGACTGTTCTTCCTGAGGATCTGAGTTCGAGTCCCAGCATCCACATGGCAGCTAACAACTGTTTATAATTCCAAGATCTGACACCCTTACACAGTTATACATGCAGGCAAAACACCAATTCACATAAAATATAAATATTTAAAATAAAGAAAAGAAAAAGGGAAAGAAGCCATCCGTGGATACACAACTAATCTCAGCACTCAGTTGGGAAGAAGAGGCAGGCGGACCTCTGATTTTCCAGGACAGCCTAGTCTACAGACCAAGTTTCAGGCCAGCCAGGGCTGCATGGAGAAACCCTGTCTCAAAAGAACAGTACCCGTGGCAATGTGTTCAATAAAATCGGCCACTCTGAGCCTCTCTGGGTGTCCCATTGTCAGGACTCGCTCCCAAATCCTCCCCAGAAGAACCAGTGGGGTTTGCCAGGTCTTCATTGAATGTTAGTTAGTGAGCTCAGCCCACCCTCACCCTTTGCACGCATGCCCGCCCCTCTTAAGCCCAAAAAAGGCCTCCCTAAACTCCATCCATCATCACCCCGTTGCCGACCCTGGGGAAGTAGGGAGAATAGCCCCGAGTTCGAATCCTTCCCCGCCTCCATCGAAAATACTTGCACCATCTCCCGGGGGACCTCTCCCTCTCCCATACTTTTCAGAAACAACCTCCACGCATCCATTCCGAGTCACTAGGTAACCCGGGTGCATCCATCCCCGCACGGCTTTGCAAACAGGCCCCACCCGCTCCCTCAGGACCCACACGCCGGCCTGGGAATGCTGCACCCCTCACCGCTTCTGGGCTTCCAGACCCCAAAGGCGGATCTGCCGATCATACTGCGCCGCCTCCTCCTCGCTGATGCCGCCGCTGCTGGCTTCTTCCTTCTCCACCATGGCGCCGGCTTTCAGCTCACCCGCTCCCGCTCTTCTTGCCAACGGCCTGCAGAAGAACCCCAAGCTCGCCAGGCGGCGTCTGCGCCTGCGCAGAGAGCTGCGCGTGCGCAGTGGCCGCCTCCGAGCATCCTGATGGACCACGTGGGTTCCCCGGGCTCCAAAGCCTGAGAGTTGCCGCCGATCACGTGGGAGGGATGCTGATCAATCCCGGAGAGGGAGAAAAGAAAAGAAAAAGTGGCGGGCGTTTTGGCTCCGCCGGGATTTCCATGTGGTCATTCTTGAAGCTGTGCTTTTTTTTTTTTTTTTTAAACTTTATTTATTTATTTATTTGCCTTGGTGTTTGCCTGGAACTGGAACTACAGACAGTTGTGAGCTGCCATGTGGGTGCTGGGAATCGAACCCGGGTCCTCTGGAAGAGCAGAGGTGCTCTTAACCGATGAGCCATCTCTCCAGCCCCCCCCCCCGAAGCTGTGCTTTTATTTATCGACTTCTCGCGGGGATTTCAGCGTCGATGGTATGAAAGGAAGAAAAAAAAGAGAGAGAGAAAGAAAGAAAGTGAATAAAATAACGACCTGTCCTCGTGGAAAAACTATTGAGGGAAAACTAAAGAAAAACGTGAAAGAAGAAAGACTCTGAGGTTGGCGGGAATGGTAGCTGTCGTCCCTACCCTTTCCCAATACTAAAATCTGTAGATCCTCAAACATTACGTAAAATGCTTGGTGGTTGACCAAGCCTGTAATCACAGCTTTTGGACAAAAGATGGCAAGAACTCAAAAGTTCAAGGCCAGCCTGGGTTACTTTAGATTCTGTTAGCAAACAAGTGCAAACCTGGCTGGAGAGATGGCTCAGAGGTTAAGAGCACTGACTATTCTTTGGGAGAACCTGAGTTCGATTCCCAGCACCCACATGGCAGTTAACACCATCTGTAATTCCAAGATCTGACACCTTTACACAGTTATACATGCAGGCAAAACACCAACTCACATAAAAAATAAAATAAAAACAAGTGCAAACCTGGATTTAAGGCCACAATGCAAATCCCAACTTTTAGGAGGCAGGAGAATTACTATGAATTAGATTCCATCTCTTTTTTTTTTTTTTTTTTTTAAAAAAAAAAAACTTTATTTATTTATTTGCCTTGGTGTTTGCCTGGAACTGGAACTACAGACAGTTGTTAGCTGCCATGTGGGTGCTGGGAATCGAACCCGGGTCCTCTGGAAGAGCAGACGGTGCTCTTAACCACTGAGCCATCTCTCCAGCCCTTATTACATCCTTTTAATACTAGCTTTTAGGAGTCAGAGGCAGGTGGACATCTGAATTATAGACCAGTCTGGTACACATACTGATTTCCAGACCAGCCAAGGCTTCATAGTGAGACCCTGTCTCAAAACAGAGACTTAAGAGATGGGGCGATAAAGTGCTTGCACAACAAGCGTGAATATTGTGAGTGTTCACCAGAGAATACTGCTTAGACATGGGTTTAAGTGAACAGAAAGTCTCTAATAGCTGGCCAGCAACTACATGGTGGGTTGGGATCTCAGTGTGGCTCCAAGCCTTTCTCAGGGTAAACTGTTAAACACAAAAAGCAATGTTCTGTGTTGTGTGTTTGGTAAATTACTGTGTTGACATACTTTAGTGAATAAGAACAGTTAGAACCAAAACTACAGAAGCCAAAAAGCAAGGTTAGTACATTTTGAGACTTTCCCAGGACTTTAATGGACTAGGCCTTTGTTTTTGTTTTGGTAAGTGTTGCTGTCTATGTGTCTATGTGCTGAGTTCTACAGCCTGAACAGTACTTCCAGCATAGTGCTGAAGTCTGGAACCCTATTTCAGAAGGATTTGAGTTTGCTCTCTAGAGTCCTGTTTAAAAAGAAGAGGGGCTGGAGAGATGGCTCAGCAGTTAAGAGCACTGACTGTTCTTCCCGAGGACCTGAGCTCAATTCCCAGCAGCCACATGGCAGCTGACAACTGTCTGTAATTCCAACATCTGACACCCTTACACAGTTATACATGCAGACCAAACACCAATTCACATAAAATAAAAAAAGAAGAAGGAGCTTTGTAATTCTGGCACCGAGGAAGTAAAGACCAAAAAATCCTTGGGGAATTGCTTACAAGAGTGGCACCAGAAGTTGTCCTCTGTCTTCTACTAGTGGGATGTCGCACTGATGAGCTCTCACACATATATACATATTACACACACAATATTTTAAATGTTAACCTCCCCCAGCCAGTGCTTACAAAAGTAATACTAATTGGGGGCTGGAAAGATGGCTTAGCGGTTAAGAGCACCATCTGCTCTTCCAGAGGACCCGGGTTCGATTCCCAGCACCCACATGGCAGCCAACAACTGTCTGTAGTTCCAGTTCCAGGCAAACACCAAGGCAAATAAATAAATGAAGTTTTTTTTTTTTTTAAATTAATACTAATTAAATGCATTGGGCCAAACATACACACCAAAAAAGCCATGAAAGTTGAACAGGGGTTTGTTAGGAGAGTAAAGGGGTAGAAGAGGATAATTGGGGTTGGGGAATATGATCAAATTACATTATGTATATGCATGAAATTATTAAAGAATAAATAAATTAGAAATACATAATTTTCCAGATGACGGTAGCACATGCTTTTAATCCCAGCACTTGGGAGGCAGAAGGAAATGAATCTCGGTGAGTTTGAGGCCAGCCTTGTCTACAGAGTGAGTTCCAGGACAGCCTGGGCTGTTTTTTACATAGAGAAACTCTGCCTTGAAAAAGAAAACAAACTAAGAAAACGTAATTTATAAAGTAGTTGTGGTGACTCAACTAATAGAGTGTTTGTTTAGCATATGAAAAGCCCTAGAATGGATTTCAATCACAATAGAAAACTGGACATGCTTGGGACATACCTGTAATCCCAGCAGTTTGTAAATCCAACAAAGTGGAGGCCAAAGGATTAGAAGTTCAAAGCCATTGTCAGCTGCATAGACAGAGTTTCAGTCCAGCTAGTGAGAAGGCTCAGCAAATAAAGGCAGATGCCACCATGTTTGTAGCCTGAGTTTAATCAGCAGGGCCTGGGCTGGAGAGATGGCTCACCGGTTAAGAGCACCGTCTGCTCTTTCAGAGGACCCGGGTTCTTCGATTCCCAGCACCCACATGGCAGCTAACAACTGTCTGTAGTTCCAGTTCCAGGCAAACACCAAGGCAAATAAATAAAGTTTAAAAAAAAAAAATCAGCAGGGCCTAAATAGTGAAAGGAGGGAACCAGCTCCCAAATTTGTGATAAATATAACCTGTGATAACATGCACACAAATAAATAAATACAACAAATGTAATAAAATAATTGTAATGGCCTGGGGCAGCGATGGTATACTTCTTTAATCCCAGTAGCTCACAACCATCTATGATGATGACATCTGGAACCCTCTTCTGTATACTGTATACATAATAAATAAATCTTTAAAATAAATAAATGAATAAATAAATAGAAGAAATAGAGTTACTGTGAAGGCTAATTTTCATTGCCTGCTTGACAAGATGAGAAGAATATCACCTATGAGACAAACCTCTAGCATATTGATGAGAGTTTTCTGTTTAGATTAATTTCGAGCAGCATCACCCAGACATCCCAGACTGGAAAAAACAAGCCTGTAGATGCCATGTGACCAGCAACCATATGCTTATGCTTCCAAACCTGCTCCATCGCAATGGAAGGTCCTCTCAAAGTGTCGGCCAGAATAAACCCTCCATCCATAAACTACTTTTGTTAGGTCCTCTGTTAGAAAGAGGAGAAAAAAGAAAAAGAAAAAGAAAAAACAGTTACCATGGAAACAAATACCAATAGGTCATCTCAAAGATGCTCTATTGGTTTCTCTGCATAGTCTCCCCAGGGTCAAGGGTTGTTGGTGGCCTTTGTTTTTAGACTATTAACTTTAACAGTTTAAAAACAACAGTTTTTAGACTGTTATTTTAAAACTGTTAATCAGAACAGTTGCCAAATTAAGGCTCTGTACCTTAAAGAGAGGGAGAGCAATTATCTAGTAATTTAGGCTCCTGGGTCTAAAGATTATTAAATTACCTCCCCTCCATGACTGCTCATCACTCACTATGGTGGGAATTTTCAATCTCACCTGCATATTAGCATCATCTAGGGAGTTTGGCAGCAAATCCACCTTCAGAGACTCTGATTAATTGGTTTGAGGTGGAGCTGAGATACTGGGAATTCTACAAAAAACTTCCCCTGGTGGTTCTGAAATGCAGTACCTGTAATAAAAGCAGAGAAGTGTTCAGCTGTTGTGGTACACTTAATCCTAGCACTCAGGAGGCAGAGGCAAGCAAATCTTTGAGGCTAGCCTGGTCCACACAGCTAAGCTCCAGAACAGCCAAGGCTATCTATTGCTTCATTCCAATTCTGAATTTTTTCTTTGTTTGTGTGTGTGTGTGTGTGTGTGTGTGTGTGTGTGTGTGTGTGTGTGTGTATGAGGCTATGCAATGGTAGTGCATGCCTTCAATTCCAGTACTCACTCAGGAGGCAGATGCAGATAGATAGCTGAATACCAGGCCAGCCTGTTCTACAGAGTGAGTTCCAGAACAGCCAGGGCTTCAAAGAAAAACCCAGTCTCAAAACAAACAAAAGCAAAAAAGCAAATAAAGGGGCTGGAGAGATGGCTCAGTGATTAAGAGCACTAGCTGCTCTTTCAGAGAACCCAAGTTCAACTCCTGGCACCTACATCTCACAGCTCACAACTATCTGTAATTCTAGTTCAAGGAATCCAACATTCTCATACAGATGTATATGAAGACAAATACTAATGCAAATAATTAAACTAAAAATAAGTAATGGTCCATGTTACCACCAAAGGCCATGGGAATTGCTGTGGTCTGTGTTGTCACCTGAATCCATGTCAATGTCCACAATCCCTGCTGTTGAAGAACCAAGGAAGTACCTCCATTTATAAGCAAATCCCTAACCTCAGCTTGGAACTGGCCTGAGTTCTCAGAACTCTTGAGTGCAAAGAAGATAGCCTAGGGCCACATGATTAGCTACAAGTCCCAGCACAGGAGATAGTGGATAGAAGAAGGTTTGACTGGGGCTGGAGGTTTGACTGGGGCTGGAGAGATGGCTCAGCGGTTAAGAGCACCGTCTGCTCTTCCAGAGGACCCGGATTCGATTCTCAGCACCCACATGGCAGCTAACAACTGTCTGTAGTTCCAGTTCCAGACAAACACCAAGGCAAATAAGTAAATAAATAAAGTTTAAAAAAAAAAAAAAGAAGAAGAAGAAGGTTTGACAAACAGCCAGCTAAGAATAAGGAATTCTGGAAAGCCCCTAAGAAACTAGCTAATCAGAATTGTATCCATACTGAGACCCCTAATTGATGTGCAACCTCGTGGTGGTTTTTGCCTCTAAAAACCTTCAGCTTGCAGAGGGGCGATTACCTCCTCCAGCCACCACTATGACAGTGTGCTGGGCAGGGTTCTTGCTAGCACTTATTAGTTTGTGTTTCAATAAACCTTGCTTTTGGCTTTTGCGTTTTGGAGAGTTCTGTCTCTGGTGATCTCTTAGGGGAGCAGTGTTTCACGACCAGGGCACAACATTTTGTCTAGAAACTATGTTGATGTTCATGATCTGTGTTATCTCAAAGGCCATATTGATGTTCAAGGTCTATGCTGCAGTCCTGGAACATGTTCGTGTCCTTGGTCCTATCACAGCTAGAGGCCATGTGGATGTCCATGACCTGTGTTAACCACCAAAGGTCATGTAGATGTTTGTGGTCTGTGCTGCCTGTTGGTTTTTTGTGCGTGGCACGAGAATGGAATCTCAACACTGGAAATACCACACCAGAGTTTATTAGCAGGATAGCAGACAGAGATGAAAGGGAGCGATAAGAGAGAGGAAGGGGCTTGTGTGAGCACTTTCTTTTTTTTTTTTTTTAGATTTATTTATTTATTATGCATACAGTTTTACAGAAGAGGGCACCAGACCTCATCACAGATGGTTGTGAGCCACCAAGTGGTTTTGCTGGGAATTGAACTCAGGTCGTCTGGAAGAACAGTCAGTGCTCCCAACCTCTGAGC
>PVIH01031411.1:0-10848 GCA_004025045.1 Sigmodon hispidus | reverse complement strand
TGGGTCAGTGGGACCATAGGACTGTCTGCTCCCTGCCCAGGGAGGGGATGGGGAGTTGCAGAGAAGAAAAATGACCTGATGTGGTGGGAGGGGGAAGGGACCTTGAATAAGGATATACAGGGATGGAAAAAAAATTCAGAGGGAAAGCTGAACACAAAGTAAATATATGTGTAGCAATCTTATTTGCATTATCACCCTTGATAAGTCATGCTTATGATTCTTATCCTCTTTATAGTTATTGTTAACTTTTCCTCATTTTAAATTCATGTTACTGTTTTTTTGTTAAATACAAAATAAAGAAGAAAAAAACAAAGTCTGATACATTAAAAAAAATTGAACAGGCATGGCAGGAATCAGGTTGTGATTCATGCTGGGTAAGGAGCAGGATGGCAGGAGTAGTCAGGGAAGACAGAGGTGGGGGGGGCCTGACTCAAGGAAAGTTCAAGGATTGTCCCAGTAGATGGAGGGCCTGTATCTGGCAGGTCAGGCCTAAGTCAGGGTTACTTTGTTTTCAGATCTTAGCACAAAGCATAAACTTCCAAGGTCTGAGCTGATGGAATCTTTAACATCCGTATAGAAAAACCAAAATGTCTTCACTGGCCATACCTCATGTCCTTTTAGAAATTGAGAGCAACCAAAGCACGCACTTGAAATGGTTCTGTGACAGTCTGTCAAATATATACGGGGACATGAACCCTAACTAGCTTAATTAGCTTCTTCAATGTATGTTTTGAACTCAGTTCTGCTTGGTTAAGTCTATCAGGACACCCTTATGCCCCAAGTCAAACACTGTGGAATCAGTGAGGAGATAAATCAGTGTGTGATTGTTTCAGCTGTCACATCTTTTTGGGTTCTATTTGGGTTCTAATGCCTCCTTTTGGAGTATTTGATCAGCAGAGGATTTTCTTTCATTTTTGTCTTTCTTCTTAGCTAGACTAAATAGGTTCTTTGCAAAGTGATTTTGAAATAATCTTGGGTATGAATTTATGTCTTGTGGGTTTTTGAGTTGTTCATATTCTATGAACATTTTAACAACTGCTTTTACATGACATTTGACTTTCTTACTCAGCTTTGGCATCCCTCATGTTTCTGCTTTTTCAGAAAATGTGAGCATCAAGAAAACAGTTTATAAAATTACTTCATAACTGTAATCCCATTAGCCACTGCTTCTCTTTTTGAAAATGTTAAACATCTCAACAAAATACATTTATAACAAAATGAATGATAGGGGAGAAATTTCCAGTAGCACCTAGAGTACTCTGTGAACATATTCCTTTTTTATATGATAAATGAACCTGTTTTATTAAGAAGAATTACACTAATATTTACCAGTCTTTATAAGCTATATACAGGTGGCCCACCAGACCAAATATGCAATTAGGATATGTGTAAATAGTGACTTTTCCTTGCACCCTGAAGCATGAACAGAGACAAATTCTGATGTCACAAGTGGCATTGCCTACCTTTAAAAATTATGTAATTCAAGGCAACCAGATAGGTTTACAAGACATAGTACTCTCCATGCTTCTTTATGTAAGAAGGAATCCCTGGCTCTGCTTCCAAAGAGCCTTGCTTTATCTGATTTATTGCTTACAGCTAGGCTCTGATGCTTGGTGAAAAATGTACCTATCATGATATACACAACAATCATGCTGAAGGCTGGCACTTTAGGTCCTCTTCTACAAACACTACTAATCTCAAGTTGGGATGACTAGAATATTCTGAGACTCAATTTATGAATTAAAAATATTTTCTAACACCAAATGCTCAGCCATGAAAACATATATGCAAGTAACATTATATAGAATAAAAGGTTATATTTAGGAATATGTGTGTATACACATATTATATACACATATATATGCATATATGCATGCAATAACAATGAAAAAAGAAGCCACAAAATTGAAAGAGAACCAAGAGGGATTTATGGAAAGGTTTGTCAGGATGAAAGAAGGGATAAATAATATATTATCTCAAAAAATAATAAAATACATAAATAAAAAAAGAAATTGAGAGGAACATCTCACATGTCACCCAGCATCAGGGTATCCTTCAATGATTTTCTCAGGAACACTGGAGCATGATACAATGGGCAATGCCCCTTAGATCTGTGACCTTGAGCAATGTAAATAGGCATCCTGTGAGACTTTTAGATCTTTCCCCTTTGAACTAAGTACCAGGGTTTGTTAGTACAGGAAGTGAAGCCACTAGGCTTTCCCATTCAGCTGCTCTTGACATGGCCTGCTGTGGAAACTGTTTACCTCCACCCAATCTCCCCACACTGCTGAGTATCATTTCCATTGACCTCTCATGGTAAGGACTCCATCAGGTTCTTTCTGCTGGGAAAGGAGCAAGCAATGAGGGGTCCCATAGTAATTTGTCCTGTGCTACATGCCCTTTGACCTCGGTCTCACTTTGACTTCATTCTTACATTCCAGGGGAAACAACATCACGTGGGAGTTATTTTCCATAAGAAGTCTTGGTCACTAACATATGACATTGAATGTCTATATAATATGCAGGAAAACTGAGGAGAGAAAGTAGGTATGCTATGTCTAAGACACAGAGGATGGCCCACGGTCATGACCTTCCGCATTGCCATACTGGGGTTTGCACCTCTGTGGAGCTGTTCTCCCTAAGTCTCACCAAAAGACTTCTGTCTTTTCCTGTAGGTATATTATTACATCCTTAAAGCCAGGAGTCAGTAGGTGAAGGTGGAGGGATTCAAATTGAAGCAAGTCCTGGTATAATGTTCTAGTATTCTATTGATAATAAGCACATCCTGACATAACCCAACATAGGGGAAAGAGTTTATTTGGCTACCATATCCTAGTCAATGTCCATCATCAGGGAAGTTATTGTAGGAACACTGACACATGCAGAGGACAAGGACAGCTCTTTACCAGCTTGCTATTTTTGGCTGTGTTAGTTTGCTTACTTACTTAATACAGGACCAACTTATAGGGGTAGAGCCACCCACACTGGGCCTGGATCTCCCACATTAGGCATTAATAAAGAAATGCATCCTGTAACATGCATTCAACTGCAGGATCACAGCCTAGTTTCAGACACTCAGCTCAACAATCATCTTTGTATTTGAAACATCATTTTGTATAAATGGATGAATGTGGAAAAGATTATATTGAGTGATAAAACTCATAAACAGAGAGACAAATATCAGATTTTCTCCATAAGTTGTTTCTGGCTCCCAAACTTCTGAAGTGAGTATTCAACATGGAGGAATAGGGCGGAGAAGATAACAGTATCTGATGCCTGTTTTTTGTGTCAAGCTTAGCTGTATATATATTCCTCTTATACAACTAGACATCATGTCCTTCTAGAGTTCCTCCTAGAGATCCTTCTAGAGAGATTGCACATAGCAGGAGCTCAGACCTAGCCCTAAGTGTATATGTGAGGCTTTTACTGTCAGGGAAGAAACATCTAGAAGTAACAGACACATAGTTGTGCATATGTATTAAAGATTAGGTAGAGGGGAGGTGTTACATAGCAGGGCCTGCACATAGATTTGTGGTGTGTGTGTGTGTGTGTGTGTGTGTGTGTGTGTGTGTGAGAGAGAGAGAGAGAGAGAGAGAGAGAGAGAGAGAGAGAGAGAGAGAGAATGCACTTTGACTGTAAGTCAGGGTACAGTCAGCATGACTTAACACCATCCCTTAGTGGGGGGGGCATTTGTTGTAAGGACAGTGTACCTAGCATTATGTGACACCTAGCCATGAATGTGCATTTGAAGCGTTTCTTTGGGGTGGGGGCTGATACTGAGGAGGACAGGATACTCTATGGGACTTTGAACTGTAAGGATCTATACATGTCAGGTTCTGGGATTTATATCAATTTGGGAGGGTTTAGTAGCAGGACCTGAAAATGAGGCATTTATACATATGAGGGTCTAGGCTATAGGGTAGGTATCAAGATCTATTAGGTATCACTTCAGCATAGCTAAACCACTCACCCCCATCCACACACAGTTAGATGTCATGTCTTGATGGTCTTTACACTTTTATAGTCCTCAATCTCCATACAGCGCTAAGTGTCAGGGGTAACATTGTAATCCCACTCTTACAGCCAAATCCCTAGACACATACATGACTACTTGTTAATTCCTCCTAGGAATCCTCTCTTCTAAAGCAATGCTACACAGCCATGGTGAGGAGCCAGTTCCTACCACTCCCCTAAATCTAAAGCTCCATCCAAGGGGCTAGGAAAAAACTGGGACATCAGAGCCTGGGGAGGATTCCTACAGAATTGCATGCATGATTCTTTGTGTGTTTGCATATGGCCATGCATGTGTTTTTGTGTTTGTGTGTTTGTATTATGAATCTGGTGTCTTGGTGTGGGGAAGAAAGTACCTAGCAGATTCTTAATCCTAACCATGTCTGTGTGTATATAATTTTGGTAGTGAGGTTAGAGAAAAATACCAGAACATGACACTTACTTTATGCTAATATGAAGAGCTGTGTCAGGGTTGGTTGCCTGTAGGTGAAAAGGTTTGTAGCAGGATATAGCACCTAGCCCTGTGCATGGAACTTTCCTGTATGGCAGTGAACCTCTAGGAGAACATGATGCCTAGCTGTGTAAGAGGAATATTGACTCTGGGAAAGAGTGGATCTATCATAAGTCAGCACCTAACCTTTTATGAGAGATTTGACTCTAGACAGTTGGAAATCTAAGAGGACCTGACATCTAGCTGTACTGTGTGTGTGTGCTTGTGTGTGTTTGTGTGTGTGTGTTTGTATGTGTGTATTCTTGTGTGTTTGTATAATTGTGGATGAAGGATTATATAAGAGTTCCAGATATCTATACAAAAATGAAGGGTTGCCTGTAATACAGCAATACTTTAAAGGACTAGTCAAATCACATATATTAGGGAGTCTTTGGCTCTAGGCAAAGAGTATGTCTATGTCTATATGTATATCTATACTCATATATACTCAGGACATAAGTATGGATGTACATATAGACATAGACACATAGATGTATGTGTGAGAGAGGAAGAGAGAGACAGAGAGAGAGAGCTTGGTGGCAGGGAGAAGACAATAGCAAAATAGGCACTTGTTTGGCTTAGTAGGGCTTTGGCTCTATGTGGGATACATCACAGAATATTCACTTAGAGGTGTATGTGGGGATTTTGTTGTATGGGGGATATTTCTAGCTCACAGCACTTGACACCTAGAAGTGTATGTGGGGGCCTTATAGCTAGCTGAGATTTCATTGAGTATGTGCATGCATTAGTAGCACCATGCATGGCCAAGAGTGTTTCTGCAAGTATGACTGTGTACCTGGCATTTGAATAAGGGGAGGAGTTCCATACTGGTAAACTAGCTGTGTGAGTGTATTGGACATTTGACTATAGGAAAAGAGGTACATTGCAGGGCCTGATACCTAGCCTTGGGTGGACAGCTTTGCCTTAATGGAGAGGGGACTACAGGAATCCGATCTCTCTCTCTCTCTCTCTCTCTCTCTCTCTCTCTCTCTCTCTCTCTCTCTCTCTCTCTCTGTGTGTGTGTGTGTGTGTGTGTGTGTGTGTGTGTGTGTGTGTGTGTGTGTGTGTGTAGGCGATGGACACCTAGAAGGGCAGCACATAGATGTATGTAAATAAGGCTTTGGCTGTATTGGGTTCAGAGAAGCTGACAACTAGCTGAGAGTTCCTGAGTACTTGCATGTGTTCATACAAGCATTTGTGCCTTAGTGGGTTTGTGAGTGTGTGGCTGTGTACCTGGAATTTGACTGTAGAGAATAGGAACTAGTAAACTAGCTGTGTAAGTGTATTGGACATTACAATGTAGGATAAGAGATGCCTAGTAGGATCTGACATCTAGCTCCGGATGTGTGGCATTACTGTAACTGAGGGGATTCCAATCAGGACCTGTCACTTAACCTTGTATGTGGTTGTAAAAGAGATAAATTTAGACCCTGACACTTGTGTTATATGTATATGAGAGAGGCTGTGTATGGCCTCTGTGGCTGCATGTAAGGGGATACTTAGAAACACCTGATACCCAGCCCTGTGAATGCTTTAGTTATAGCGTAATTGATCTCTGGGAGGACATGCTACCCAAATGTATTAGAGGAGCATTTTCTTTAAAGGAGGGTTGACCTCCCAGGACATGTGTGTTTGGCATTGGCTGTAGAAGACAGGAATCATAGTAACATCTGACACCTAGTGATGCAGGGGTGAGTTTCAATTTAAGTGTACCTTTCTCAGAAGTTGACACCTAGCCTTGTTGGCAAAGAGAAAATTTGGCTTCTTGATACATTAAAAATAAGACCAAATTCTCCCTCAGGCCTGTTTTCTTCAAGTGCCCCATTTCTTATATTATTCTCATATTCTCTAACACCTCTCAAGTCCATATCTTAAAGATACTTTCTCTGATTAACTTCATTAATAACATACTGACCCTGGAATTCTATTTCCCTGGTCATTGACTAATTTTCTCCATGGCATCTATCTCCATGACAATGCAGCACACTCTAACCAGTCACCACAAGCACCTGCACGCACGCACACACACACACACACACACACACACACACACACATGAACTTTTTTCTATATCATCACCATCATTACCATTGCTCCACATATACTACAATTGATCAAGCATGGCTTGACACCTCTCTAGTATCCTACATAGACTGCTAGGTGTCAGGTCTCACGGGATCTAGGTAGCTCCCAACTGCTGCCACCCAAAATACATTGTGTTCATAAGACAATGGAAAGGATCTTCCTGATTCTCCAATGTTCTCATCTAGTATTAGTACCTATCCCCACTACAGACCTTACTGCGATCATGCTGCCAAACACACACATGTACCACTAGTTATCAGGCCCCAATGGACACTCCTCTCACAGGCACTATATCCTGAAACACACTGCTTGGTTTCAGGTCTTGCTTGACACCAGTATGAGGCCTGCATGCTCTACTATATATCACATCCTCACTACTCTCCAGTCCTAAACTGTATGTTGTGCATGATAAAGGCCATATCTAATAATTTTCTCTTCCTACACCCACACTGCTGTCCCAAAGCACTGATAATCTTCAGCCATGCTTATCCCTTGCCACTGTCTGGTAGTGTATGTTGACAGCATACACTATCACTTGGTTGGAAGACCAAGGTGTTAGGCTTCGCCCAATTCCTACTAAGTATACATTAGCTTGTGGATGAACTGATGCCCATCAAGGTCTAATAAGTCACATTGTAGTAGGTTGGCAGGGCAAAATGTGATGTTCAAGAGTGCTTGACACTTCAGAGTGTGTGTGAATCATTGAGGATGTTATCAGAGCCTGATATCTAGCAATGCATGTAGCACAGCTGCAGGATGATTTGTGCATTTCAGGGCATTCACCTAGCATTTTAGAGGTTTTCATGTAATTTTAGAATATGCATCAGGTAGGATATCCAACAGGTATATATGGGTTGAGGGAATGTTGTATTTAGTGGGCCCTGATTCTAACACTGTAGTTTGTGGAAATGGGGTGTGATATTCAAGAAGGCCTGAAACCTAGCAGGGTATATGGAATGTAAGTGATGTGAAGGTGTCAAGTAGGGTACAATAACTAGCAGAGAATATGGGTACAGTGGCAAGAAATGGTTTCATATGGTCTGATAAGTATCTGTTGATGTGTGGTTTTGTGGGTGACATTCTGGATCCAGACCTAGCAATACATGTGAGGTGTGTGTGAGGGTATGTTCAGGAAAATTTGATTGCTAGCACTCAGTGTGAGTTTTTGTGGGAAGTCTTGCATGGGCCAATGCCTAGAAGTGAATTAGAGGTTGTGTGTGTGTGTGTGTGTGTGTGTGTGTGTGTGTGTGTGTGTGTGTACTGAGTGGATTGTTCATCACTGACAAGTGATAGTGCAAATGAGGTTGTACAGCTATAGTGTTCCATGCTATATTATACCAAGTCTTGTATGTTAGTGCAGTAGGAATTTAGGAGTGTTTGAACCAATCAGAAAATATGTGTCCTAGGCAAAAATTTTAGTGTCCAACAGGACCTGATACCTTCCACCTTTACACAATTGACACTGTATTTTTAAGCACATATATCAGAGTCTAGAACCTAGTGTTGCATGTGGAATAGCAGAAGGGGACTTGAATATCTAGGCCTAGTGCCTAGAAAACTATGTGGTGACTGTGGTTAAGAGCTATCCTTCATATCCTTAAAGAGACGATGTCTGTAAGCTGTTAACAAGGGAGCTGTATGCAGAGCACAGGTAAGTATCTAGGTATCAGACTCTGCTGCTTTCACTACCTGACTGTACTGTCCAATACAGTGATATGTCAGATCCTGCTCAACATCTCATCTCCATCACAGACAGTGAGTTAGATTTCAGCTCTCATCACACTACAGAGCACACTCTACACCTCTGCCTCCTCATAGCCACACAATATACACTGACAAGAATTTGTTGTCTCCTGGGGTGAGTCTGTGACCAAGCTCTCTCTAGAGTTCCTAGGGAAGTGTCTTCTCCAGCCATGTTCCAGCTCCTGTTTTTCCTTGGCTGGTGGTATCAGAGCTCCCAAGTCCACAGTTGATATTCTCCATGTTATTTCTAGTCTTCTTCCCTATAAGGCAAGAGCTTATGTAGTTCTCTTCTATAATGTTCCTGTGAACATTATAGCGTTTATATTGGGGGTCAATTGAAATGGTGACTGTGTTCAGTTTTCCAATGCTTTTCCTACTGTTTATTTTTCTGTCTTCTTCAGTCATTTGTGGATAAACCATTCTCTCTGTCTTGATTTCCATGGGTGACAATGAGAAAATCAGCTGACAGGATTTGGCTGGTACTGATTCTGAGATTTCTGTTCTGTTTCATGTTTACATTTCTATTACTTTCCTGTAGCCCTTTGTGGATCTCTGGGGCTTTGTGGGAAGTACTGGAAGAAGATAAGTGAGATCTGAAGGAATGTGCCATTCCTCTGCCATCTCTTCAAGGTTTAGGTCCATTTGGTTGTTACATTTGGTATTTGGGCATAAGATGGCATTTTGCTGAGTCCATAAATGAGGTGCAAATATCTATCACTTTTCAAATTAACAACTGGTAGAACACGAAAGCTCATATTGCTTTGGATTGTTCTCCTCCATGGTCAAAGCATTCTGAATGCCAATTTATAGAATTTATGTTGGAATTCTGACTAACTAAGTAAATATTTGTTTGTAAGTTGTCTCTACTTAATAGTAGTGAGAGATGATCCAAGTGTATGACCTCAAATTTTCCCTCTTTATGTTAGTGGTGTCCTGGGACAGGTGGTCCATGAATCCTGCCCTTCTCAGGAGATCCACTCTAGAGTTCAGAAAGAGAAGCACATGTATTCCCAAGACCCTTCTGAGATACTGTCTTTCCCTGTTCGTGCAGGTTTTCTGGGTTTTCTGTAAGAATAGAGGGACATAGGTGACTCTCTAAATGTCACAATGTAAAGAGGCCTAAGGTGGCAGGGACTCAATAGTACGCACCTACTTTCACAAGGAACACTCAGGTAGATCTCCCAGATCTTGTTGGTCATTTGTGGTGGTTGTTTGTATTTGATGGTGGAAGCAAAACCATGTCATTGTCCTCCACAGTGTGTCCTCCTGATACTGTGTGGAGCCCCTAAGTACCTCCAGAGCTCAGACAATGGCAGCTAGTCTGATAGAAAAGGGAGGAACCAGGAGGTTTGCAGAGTCCCAGCACACTCTGTAGCAGGGACAGATAAACTCTACCTGTCACCATACCCACAGCTCCTGCTGAGGGAATTTGCATGGCTACCCACCTCCACCTCAAACTGAGCAAACAGACAACTACAGGGGTCCCTGAAGGACAGACTCAGACCCCGCCCAGAGGTGAGGAGGGGTCACCAGGCCCAAGCGCCTGTATTCCAGCCAGGGAGGGAGAGTTGAGCTCCCATCTGTTCTTGTACCACTTCCGGGAACAGGTGCTGTCTGCAGAGTCCCAGTGCATCTGTAGCAGGGGCAGATAAACTCTGACTGTCACCATACCCACAGCTCCTGCTAAGGGAATTTGCACGACTACAGACCTCGACCTCGAACTGAGCAATTAGATAACATCTGGGGTCCTGAAGGGTAGATTCAGACACTGCCCAGAGAGGTGGCAAGAGGCACACAAGCCCAAGTGCCACAACTGACCATGAGCCATCTAATCGTGAACTACTGAAGCCATGGGCAAACATCAGTGCAAAAAATTACATGATAATACAAAGAACAACATGGTAACTCCAGAAGAGAGTGGCGATCTTACAAATACAAGACCTGAACTGAGCAATGAAGAGGAAACAGAAGGAAGCAACACCAAAAATTCCTTTTTGATGATCATCAAAGCTCTCAAAGAAGATATGAAAAATAGTCTTAAAGAAATAGAAGAAAATACAAACAAAAAATTGGAAGAGATGAACAAATCTATGAAAGAAACATGCCAGGAACTAAAAGCTGAAATAGAAGCTGAAATAGAAGAAATAAAAAAGGCACAAAATGAGGCAAAGATGAAATAGAAAATCTGAAGAAAAAAGCTGGAACCACAGATACAAGCATAACAAACAGAGTTCAAGAGATGGAAGATAGAATCTCTGAAGTGGAAGACTCAGTAGCTCAAATAGATATATCAGTCAAAGAATATAGTAAAACTAAAAACGCCATAACTCAAAATGTTCAGGAAATCTGGGACACCATGAAAAGACCTAATTTGAGAATAATAGGAATAGAAGAAGGAGAAGAATACCAGCTCAAAGGCACAGATAATGTTTTCAATAAAATCATAGAAGAAAACTTTCCTAACCTGAAGAAGGAAATGCCTATAAAGATACAAGAAGCTTACAGAACACCAAATAGAT
>PVIH01031410.1:0-10849 GCA_004025045.1 Sigmodon hispidus | reverse complement strand
TAACACATCTAATAGGAAACTTTCTCCTGAGTTTTTCTGGATCTTAGTATCAAGAAAACGGGGGTACATAAGATGAATCCTTAGTGATTGTATGTTAGTAAAGAAGTACTAATATTTAAGTCTTTAAACAGAAATTTTAAGTAAAATAGTAACTAATATAAGTACAACCAACAAAAATGTTTTATAGTAAGTAATGCAAAAAAATAGATCAGTAAGTTAAAAAATTAGCAACAAAAAAGAATCTCTTCAGGATGCTTAAGACATGAAGGAAACTGGAGTGAAAAGTAACCTTTGCCATGTTTCTTTAATTCTCTAAAAATGACTTGTTTTATCTATGAAGTTTTTAAAAAAGACATTTCTCCTCAGCTTTTAAAATAATACCATTTGTTCAATATTATTAACACAAATTACTATAGCTGCCCATAGTATTTGAATTATTTCTCAAGCATATTCACCAGCAAAGTAAGGGCCTAGTCTTAGAAAATGTACAAATCATGTGAACTCAGCATATTAATCTCACCTCAGTACACTCTACTGTATACAGCAGTTGTCATGCTTTGGGGATCTTTCAGTCATTTTTTTCTCTCTTGTGTGGAGGTCATAGGCTGACACATATCTTCCTCCATCACTCTCCACTCTATCTTTGGGGATATGGTCCCTCACTAAACCAAGACCTCCTCTTTTTTGTTAGACTGTCGACTGAGCCTCAAGGTCTGTCTGTCTTTCCTTTTAACTGGCTGCTGGGGATCCAGACTCAACTCACCATGTACTGGGTGCTGGGGATCTGGACTCAGCTTACTATCTTTGCACTGGCTGCTGGGGATCCAGACTCAGCTCACCATGCTTGCACTGCCAATACTTTAGCCACTAAGTAAACCACTTCTCCAGCTTTCATTGTTTACACACATTTTTAAATAACCTTTACAAAAGAATGCAATTCCTCATTTAATTGCATAAAGATGTCTGTTATATCTAAAGCTGCAGTTTCTTCTGTGGCATTTTGAAAATATTCTTCCACTTGGCATTTTTCTGTTTTCCTGAGTTGATTTACAAATGAAGTTCAAAAAGCAATGTGAACAGCTGACCAGTGAATTCTTACTATAACTCAGATATCTGTGTACTATAGCTAAGAACTGGACTTTACCCAGACTCTGTTCTGTTTCTGTTCATGTTTAGGATCCTTCAAAAAAAATTCAGTGAAGGTAAAAGAAAACAGATATCACTGATCATATGAAAGCTACCAAATGTTCCTTTTAAAATTCAGTATATATTTAAAAAGTCCCTATATATTCAATAACTGCAAAACTTAAAAAGCCACATGAAACAAATTACAGAAGGACCTCTGTTATATGCATGGACATTTCTATGAAATTGGAGAACTTCATTTACACAATATTTTACATAGATCAAGAGAAACAAGCCATGTTTTGACATAAAAGTACTATGAAGACTTACTATCAGTGCATGGATGATGTTTCTGTGACATACAAGCATAAGCTATGTGAAAATGTATCATTTGTTGCTAGATCCTAAAAATGTCTTATAGAGAAAACAAATTATTTTACTGATTAATTTCTAATACAATATATTTCTAGTCACTTTCAACTGTTATTCTAAAGCTCAGTTTTATTGAAGGGTACAAATAAATATAGTAACTAGACTAAATTAATTTCCATCTAAGAACAATGTTTATTTAAAACTACTCCTGGTATGTAAAGTCATACCTACCTTCATTATCATACCTACATTAACATTACTTCTTTTTAAAATGTTCACAGAAATTTTAATCTATATTGTTCACTTGGCTTTTAGGTTTAAGTAGTAACACGGACAACCTTCCATTCTGTTCAGGCCACTTTCTAATTTTCAAACACTGTAAAGTTAATTCTTAATTTTATATGCCACTTATAAATCTGTTCAGTTTTCAAATATCTGTTGTATATTATAGTAAAAGTTATTTTAAAGTTTCCCCCACTCATAAAGCAAGTTTTCAGTTTTCTTTACCATTCTCATTGCTGTAGTTCATCAGCATGCCACAAAAGACAGTGAAGAGCTTCTCACTGGCGGGATCTGTTATACTGCACAGTGACCTTAAATGGTCAATTGCAATCTGTGTACCACCTGCTTGGTCAACTGCACTTCTGCCCTCATGGCTATCATAGCAGATGTTCCCCAGCGCCCTACCCGTTTGAAGCAGCACTTCCTGGCCTTTGCTATTTAACAGCTGTACCAGCGGTGAAATCAATCCAGCATCTACACATGGGATTTGCATAAATTCATTTTTGGCTACTTCTGCTATGATGTTGGCTACTTTGGCTGTGCAGGGAGACTGTGGAGTCAACAGATGTGCAAACAACTCAAGCGTTCCACTTCCTTGTAGTTTTTCACTCGTTTCTGTATTATTTTGAACCAAGGCTTGGAGCAGACAATCAAGGCATCCTTCTAAACAGTCCTCTGTTCTGTCAACAGCTGTTATCTTCAATTTCTTTAAAGTGTCACTGAGGTTATCCATGTTCCTCCCACAGACTGAGGACCCACAGGGTGAGACGAAGGTTTCGGGTGTGGGCAGCGCGGTGGGGGCTTCCTTCCTGTATGTCTTCCCTCTACTTCTGCTTCTCTGTCAGCCAGGGAAGGACCCATGGGGTGCGGCCATCAGCGAGCTTCACTGACTTCTTAAAGAGAAATTAAGTATTTTTTAAGAAGAAGATTAATAGCATTTATTACTTAAAATGATCCTTTGAGTATTATGTAAGCATGAGATTTGTCAAGTGCACACTCATTATTTTCTTTGCAATTTCTCTTTTATATTTTCATATAACTATATGTGAATAAATTTATATAAACTCACTGCGACTATGTACTGATGATACTATGCATCCAGATCTACACATCATACCACCTCTGGTAGAATGGGATGATGACCATCTATCCTAAAGGTTGATTACTTATAGTACTTTGACATTTCTTCTCCCAGAAGTCATCTGTGTCCAACAATGTTTTCTTTGTAAATGCTGGGAATTTATGACCCTCTTTACTCTGCTGTAATTTATGGCTAGCTTGATCTGGGACAGGTTTTGTGCATATTGTTCTAAAAAGGAAGTTCATATATGTAAGTGTCCTATTCTGTTTTTACAAATCCTGATTTCTTGGAGTCATTTACCACCTCTGTTGTTTCTGTCTGTATTTCCAAGACAATCTGTGAGCCTTGGAAAATAGATATGTGATATAGTCTGTCCTATTTTAGGCTGTAACATCCACAGTCTCTTATACACAAAAACTTGAAAAATTGTGGCCCTTCATGTTAATTATCAGTGACTGTAAAAAGAAGCTTCTTTGATGAGGGTAGGGAGATAAACTAATCTCTTGATATGAATAAAAAACTGTAGAAAGCAGTTACTATATACACTTAGAAGCTTAATTGTATTATATCCTTTTCCATGGTCTAAGTACTCTAAAGCCAGATTTACTTGTCTTTAATAATGTTAACTGGCTTGGGTTCCATCTTGTGTACTGGGCCTTCAGTATAATCATCAAATAATTGATTACTCCCATGTTGTTTAAAACACTATTGAACAAGGCTTGTTGTTATAGCTTTCACAGTTAACACCAGGATAAGATTTGTGGCTACCTCTAAAACTTTGTAAATCATTTAGTAGTGATGAAGCTTCATGATGACTACCAGATAACTTTCCTGGGTCTTAAGATTCATTTATATGCTAACTTCAGCAATAGTGTCTTACCATCAAAGGACAATAGATACATAAATATTATTTGGTTTAGGCATTTGTATGGTTATTATCAATTTATATTCTAACTTTCAAATATCTAGTCTACTTCCATTTTAGAATAATTAGCAGATGAATATAGTGAACCAAATATGAGAATAATATCTAAGGTAAAGTAAGATGTTGCAATTAACAAAAGGTCATTCATTAGAATACTTAGTATGACATATAGAAATTAATTGTAAAATAATGCCATATAAATATTTTGTAAAAAGTAAAAATATTTGATTCTTGTAAAAAATATTTTAAGTTTAAATTTGGACACTTTTGAAATTTAACTTTAACTGTATTATATTTTCTCTTTATTTATGTCCTCCAATCCTTCCCATTTTTATCACATAATTTTTCTCAAATTCATTATGTTTTTTAAAACTGTTTCTCTCTCTCTTAAACATATAATTACAAACTATGTAATGCAGTTACTTGTATGTATATGTGTATGTATGTATGTATGTATGTATGTATGTATTTCATTTCTAACTAGTTTGTTTTTGATGACCAATTGGCCAATCGGGATTCTCTTCCATGGAAAAACAATTTCTCCTAATCATAGCATTCATTGGTTGTCTGTAGTTCTTTTTCCATGGTGGAGAAATCATGAGATTTAACTCTTGTATTTTAGCATGTCTATCAATATCATTTCTGCTCAAGTCTCATTTTTACAAAGCTACATTGCTGAGACTTTAAGGAGTATATCCTGTCCATCAGAGCTCCAGTTGCAGGCAAGGAAGCAGAACCGATGACTGAAACCTTGATTATCTGCACCCTTTATTGGATCTTGTACCCCATAAGCTTCAAAATATTTTCTCAAATCACCTATCCCTCAATCTCTGCTACTTTCTGAGATACAGTCTCCAGAAATTCCCAGAAAGAGGTGAGTTATCTTCCTCCCAGCTGGCCAGCCATGCAAGACAGGATTGCCCCTAGGTGTTGGAAACAGAGCAGAAAACTTGCCCTTTCACCCATCCAAGCTGGAGCAAGGAAAGTAATTTGGAATAAAGAAAGCAGGACTCCTGTGTGCAAGTATGTCTATCTATAACCCTCATTGAACCCTCTTCACCTTAAGCCTTAATCCATTTCCCCACACCAACCAATCCCTTAACCCCAGATGCTACTGGAGACACAGCCTCTGGAGAACCCCAACAAAAGAGCTCCAGATGCAGCTGCTTCGTGAAACATGGACTCTAGATAGCTCTATTACAAGAGCCACTATATGAGACATGGCGTTGGTAAAGCCCTGCCAGCAGAGTAGCTTCTTTAGATAAAGACTCTGGAGAGCTTCTTCACAGGAGCTCCAGCTGCAGACCTAAACTGCTCCCTGACACACAGGCTCCACTGCTTCAGAGACACTCCAAGTGCTCCAATTGCATGAATAGCACCTAGTAGAACAAAAACAGCAAGCTGAAACACAGACAACAGTTGTACCACTCAATGCAAGAGATAGATAGACACCAATGCAAAACTTCATTCAACAACAGAAAGAAAAAAATTGATACCACTAGAATCTAGTGGTTTTACAACAGCATGACTGGAACATTTCAATATAAAAAAGCCAAAGAAAATGACCTTAAAAAGATCTTTTAAAGATAATAAAAGCCTTTAAAAAATAAATTAAAGAAGACTTGCAAGATTTCCTTAATGAAATAAAGGAAAAGAAATGCAAAAAATTCAAAGAAAGAAATAAATTTCTGAAAGAAATAAAACAAACAATGCAAGACTTAGAAGCTGAAATACAATGAGTAAAGAATACACAAAATGAGGTAAATCTGGAAATTAAAAATATTGTTAAACAAATAGAAACTACAAATGCAAGCATAATTAACAAAATGCTAGAGATAAAAGAGAAAATCTCTGGTGAGGAAGATACAATAAGAAAATAGATTTATCAAAAACCCACTAAAGTTTAAAAATATATATAACATAACTTAAAACACATAGGAATACTACATCACAATGAAAAGACCAAACCTAAGAATAATAGGAATAGAAAATGGAGAAAACCATTTCAAAGGCACAGAAATTATATTCAAAAAAATATAAGAGCAGTCTCAATCTAAAAAAGTAAATGCTTATAAAGGTATAAGAAACTTACAGATCACAAAATTGATTAGCCTTTTCCCAAAAGTCTGCTCACCAAATATAATCAAAACCCTAAACATATAGAATAAAAGAAGAATTTTAAGAATTGCAAAGAAAAAAGCCAAGTAACTTATAAATGCAGACCAATCCAAAAAGCACTTCACTTATCAATAGAGACTAAGAAAGCCAGAAGGTCCTGGACAGATGCTATTAGGACACTAAGATATTAAAGATGCCAGTCCAGATTCCAATACACAGCAAAAATTTCAATCACAACAGATGAAGTAAACAAGGTATTCCATGACACAACCAAGTTTAAGTATCTATCCATGAGATGGGCATTCACCTTCGGCATGAAACACAGTTCACCCAGAACACTGCTGGCATAATAACAATGGAGGAACAGCTAGCTTATCCCAAGGCACACAACTGAGAGGTCAAAGTTCAGATGGTAAATTTGCCATCTAAACCCAGGCCCTAAGAAGGTCACTCCACTTTGTTGTGGAGAACAGTTCACACAGAACACACCTTGCTCAATAGCAGTGGGAAATGGTCAAGTGGGCACACAACTGAGAGGTGAAAAATCAAGAAGTGACAACGGGCATTATAACACTGCAACTTTACAAGAGCAGCCAACCCTCTGAACACATAGCTGATTAAGAGCCCTCAGACCAACAACCCACTAAGAACCAACCAAGAATTAACAAGAGAAAATTAAGAAAACAATGAGCAGATGACAATGTAAGAATACATACAACAATAAAAAGGTCAACAAGAGAACACCAATAAAAGCAGGTGATTCTATAGCTTCAAGACCTGAACATAACAACAAAAAGGGAACAGAAGGAAATGACCTCAAAAACAGCTTTATGAAGCTAATAGAAACCATAAAAGAGAAGATAAAAGACTCTCTTAAAGAAATAGAAGAAAGGTGACCCCATGGTGTCTGAGGTAAAGTGGGAGCCAGGTGGCTTCAGAGAGTGAGGATCCCAGGTCCAGAGTGGAGTGGGAGATGAGAAGGTCCCCCAGCCTCTGGTCCTCCCAGGGACTTCATTCCAGAGGCCAGAGCCATAGTCTTGGATTTGACTTCATGGACATGCCTGCCCTGGACCAGAACTGTGAGAAACCTTCCAAAAAAATCCCAGGGATCACATCAGAGACACTTGGGACCTACCTGCTTCATCACAGAGTGATGGATGTCTCACTGAACAGCATGACATCATGGTGTCCAAGGCAGCATGGGCATCAGGTGGCTTCAGATAGCAAGAAGCCTGAAGCCTGATCTGAGTAAGAAAACATGCAGACACTGTGTCCAGGGCAGACAGGGGACACAAACCCCTGTAGCCAGAATGGACTGAGATTCCACTAAGATCTGACTAAGAGTCAACAAAGAAAGCAAGGAGAAGGTGAAAGTGCAAGAATACATCTAACAATATAAAGAACAAGAAGGCATCATCAGAAGAAGCTGAATGTGGTGGAATGTTCTTTGTATGTTGTAAATAAAGTAACTGATTTGGCCTATGTACAGCACCTTAGAAGTGGGTGGAGAATCAGAGGGCAGGCAGGTAGGAAAGGGTAGAGTTAGTCACTCTCAATCCATCCCCCGAAGAAGCAGCAGGTAGGAATTCAGGTGAACCAGAGGCTGTGGGCCACATGGTGGAAAGATGAGTAGAAATGGGTTAATTTAAGAAGAAAGAGCTAGCTAGTAATGGGCATAAGAGATGGGCCAAACAGTATTAAGTTAATATAAGCGTGTGATTCATTTCATTGGGGGACAAAAGCCGAGGGCACGAACCAGGTTCCAACCACCGTGCCGAGTACCAGATCACAAACCTCCCGGACCCAAAAATGGGCCAGGAAAAACTTTCTACAATAGCTGATATATCTATTACACTAAGACCTGAACTGAGCAATGAAGAGAAAACAGAAGGAAACAATACAAACAACTTTATGAAGATTATAGAAGCCTTAAAAGAAGATATGAAACAGTCCTTCAAAGAAATAGAAGAAGGGCTGGAGAGATGGCTCAGCCTTTAAAGGCTAGGCATACAACCAAAAATATGAGAAATGGAATAAAAAATATAAAAAATTGGAAGAGATGAATAAATCCCTAAAAGAAAACAAAGAAAATCAAGAAAGAGAAATCTAACAAGAAAAAGAGTTATTCCAGAAACAAAAATTGAAATAGAAACAGTAAAGAAGGCATAAAGAAAGCAAAAGATGAAATAGAATATCTGAAGAAATGATCTGGAAATACAGATACAAGCATAAACAACACAATCTAGAAATGGAAGAAAGAATGTCTGGAGTGGAAGACTCAAGAGTGGAAAAAGATAAATCACTCAAAGAAAACACCAAAACTACATAAAATCTATAACATAAAAAGTTTAGGAAATCTGAGACACCATGACAAGACCAAACCTGAGAATAACAGGAAAAGATGAAAGAGAAGAATAACAGCAAAGGCACAAATAATGTATTCAATAAAATCATAGGAGAAAACTTTCCCAATCTAAAGAAAGAAATGCCTATAAATTTACAAGAAGCTTACAGAACAGCAAATAGATTAGACCACCCCCCAAAAATCCAATGTCATATAATATTTAAGCCACAAAACATACAGAAGAAAAAATATAATATTTTTTATATAAGAGCTGCAAGGAAAGGGGCTAAGTTAACTATAAAGGCAGATCCAACAGAATAAAATGAGACTATTCAATAGAAACAATGAAAGCAAGAAGATCCTGATCAGATGTTATATAGACACTAAGACAACATAGTTTACAACCCAGACTTCTATACCAGCAAAAATATTAATCACCACAGGTGGAGTAAGTAAAATATTTCACAACTAAGACAAATTGAAATAATACCTATCCACAAATCCAGCACTACAGAAAGCACTTGAGGGAAAATTCCATCCTAAGGAAATGAGATAAACTCATGAAACCACAGAAGAAACTCATAATAACTCATATAAACTCATAATCCCACAGAAGAAAAACCCTAAGAAAGAAAATACACACAAATTATCACGAAGACTACCAGGAAGTAACAATCAGTGGTCATTAATATCCCTTAATATCAATGGACTTTATTCACCTATAAAAAGACACACCCTAATACAATGGATACAAAACAAAAGCCAACATTCTGCTGCATACAAAAACACACCTCAACTCCAAAGATAACCACAGGGTTAGAGTAAAGAATTTGGAAAAGATTTTTCAACCAAATGGGGTTCAGAACTAAAAAAGGAATTCTTAGCAAAATAATTATGAATGGTTGAAAGGTAATTGAAAATTGCTCAACATCTTTAGCCATCGGATTGAAATGCAAATCTAAACAATTTTGGGATGCCACCTTACACCTATCAGATTGACTAAGCTAAAAGACACAGATGACAGCCTATGCTGGAGAGGTTATGGAGCAAGGGGAACACTCCTTCATTGTTGGTGGGGCTCTAAGTTTGTTTAGCCTCCCTGGAATGCAGAATTGTGATATCTCAGAACATTGGGAATTCATCTCTTCAAGGATCCATCAATACAACTACTGGGCATATACCCTAAAGTTGCATATTTGCAATCCAAAGGCATTATCTCAACTATGTTCATAGCAGCATTATCCACAACAGCAAGAACCTGGAATCAATCTAGATGCCCCTCAACTGAAGAATGGATTAACAAACTGTGGTACATCTACACAATATAGTATAATTTAAGAGTAAGAAAAAAAAAATCCTAAAATTTGCAGGCAAATAGATGGATTTGGAGGATATCTTCTTGAGTGAGGTAGCACAAACCCAGAAAGATAAGCCGCTAATGTACTCACTCATTAATGGACCCAAAAAAAAGCAAAAAGCAAAGCATGTCCAAGCTGGAAAACACCAAATGCTGAACAGCTTGGGTCTGAAACACCTTGGACCAGCATCATGGATCCAACTGCTCCAAAGGAACACATAATCCAGTCTTTAGGTTAGGATGAGGAAAGTAGATCTGCCAGGAGTGGATGCTGACTAAGCCACTTTGGAACCTTGGGACCTCCTGCCCTTTCTGGGGAGGAAATAAGGAGATGGGGAGAAGAGAGAGTGACTGGGAGGGGTGGGAGGTGTAAGAGAGTTTGAACAAAGTGATACATGAATAACAAATGAGACTTTATTTTGAAAATAAGTAAAAAAATAATACTACTCTGGACGATAGAATGCTATAGAAAAGAAACCAAAAAATTGGGAAAACAATTAAGCAAATATTTATACAATCTTTTATATATGAAATAATATCAAAATTAAAAGTAAAAATAAGTGTCTTTAAGGATCTTGAAGACATTAATTTGGATGCAACAATAATTCATCAGAAATTTGGTATCAAATTTTGAACTAACAGGGCAAATGTTTAGAATTTGTGGACAGAAATGGAACCCCAAGTAAAATAGGGCTCAAGATGGCTCAAATGCATATTACCACAATGACAGAAAGGAAAAGTCAAGCCATATGTGGCTACTATTGCTATTTACCTATTACAACAATGGAATCCTCAGATTAACATTTTTCTAATCTCAGGAATGCACAAAAATCTAGCATGTGTTTCCTGGGAATTTATTAGAATCAATCTCCCCAAGGATCCAGCATATACTCTAAAGCCACACATTCACACCCTAAAAGCATTAGCTCAACTATGTTCATAGCAGCATTATTCATAATAGCAAGAATGTGGAAACAACCTAGATGCCCCTCAACTGAAGAATAGCTTAACAATGTGTGGTTACATCTATACTACTACACTACTACTCAGCAGTAAGAAAAAATAATATTCTAAAATTTGCAGGCAAATGGATGGTTATGAAAAATATCCTACTGAGTGAGGCATTACAAACCCAGAAATAAAAGCTGGGATGCACTCACTCATCAGTGGTCTTTTTCAAAAATATATGTCATTGTATACAAGAGCTCAAGGTTAGAACATAGCTAAATTATAGAGTGTCTCACT
>PVIH01031409.1:0-10865 GCA_004025045.1 Sigmodon hispidus | reverse complement strand
CAGATGTGGTGGGAGGGGGAAGAGACCTTGAATAAGGATATACAGGGATGGAAAAAAAAATTCAGAGGGAAAGCTGAACACAAAGAAAATATATGTGTAGCAATCTTATTTGCATTTCCACCCTTGATAAGCCATGCTTATGATTCTTATCCTCTGTATAGTTATTGTTAACTCTTCCGCATTTTAAATTCTTTTTACTTTTTTTTGATAAATACAAAATAAAAAAGGAAAAAAATATTTGTCACTCACAAAAAAAAGATATTAATTGAAAAGCATCTAGAGGAAAAATATTGATTACTTTCCAAGTAACTATCACAGAATTTATTACTACTCAACATAAATAGTGGCAGTAAAATAGATAGATAGATAGATAGATAGATAGATAGATAGATAGAGCAAAAAGAACAAAGACCTGAGTATGCATCCTCCAGGAGTGCAATTCCTAGCTTTGAAAGGATAACTAGAAGAGTAGATTATCCCTACTCAAGAATGGCAATGACATGAAATCCATGAGGCAGTTCCTCACTTAAGCCTGGTCAACAATCTATGTCTGGAGAAGTTGTAGGCCCAAGGGGAAAGCTGTTGTTTATCTAAATTGACACAGCATCAATATGCCTTCTAAGTGTCTGTGTTTATAGTTGCCACAGCAAAAGCTATAATCAGAAAAACCTCTTTGCAATGAGTGGTGGTGAGCACAGAAACTTATAAGTTCTCAATCAGAATAAGAAACTGCTGAGGACCTGGACTCAAACAAGACATTTTTACACCAGGGCTCAGGAACATTGGGGAAGAGGGATCCAGAGGAACTGAAGACTAGAAGATGAGAGACAAGTCACAAAATTCTGTTCCCTGAGCACAATACAACCATATAATCATGGCGTCACAGGAGCTTTGGTTATTTGCACAAGACTAGCTTATCAACAGGTCACACGGAGGTAGTGCTCATGGTGCCCTACCTCTTCCTGCTCACCTGTTGGTCACTGATAGATTATACAAGGAGGAAATCATGGTCTTCAGTTCTACATCCAATGCCAAGCCCACCAGGCTACAATGAATAGCTGCAAACCCAGGGTCCCACAGATTGTCCTATTTAAATTCAGTGGATCACAACATAGATAGGAATGTGAGAAGGATGTTTGTAGAGAAGAGAAAGAGATAAACAGACGGGGAAGCGAGTTAAGGGGGGGATGAGAGTAATCAGTATATGATATGTACATTGTGAAATTGTCAAAGAAGCAACTAATAAAAATAAAATGGCACTGAAATAAAAGAACATAAAGTGCTGGGGCAAAATAAATGTCAACATAGAATTCTATATTTGTTCAGAATATTCTTCAAACACAAAGAACAAGAAAGATGTTTTCACAGAAACAAAAAAAAACCCAACTATCCAAAAAACTATATAATAGTATATTTACATAACAGAAGACACAAATATTTTTAAATAAAACCAAAATGTACAGGAAGTGAACAGTTCTGAAAAAGATAAGCATGTGTGCAAACATATTGACTATAATAAAATCATAATGTGAAAACAATATGAAATACGTGTGGACTCTATATACACCTATAATAGCATAACAGGCTCTAGTGAATAGATGGAATTAGAATGTTCTGAGGCCCTTGCATCGTCTCAGAACTATATTAATGACAGTAATAAATATAACAGAGATCTCTAAATCATTCATATAATAACTAATATATTAACAGGAGAATTAAAATAGCAAAGAAACTTGATTATAGAAAAATGCAAGAAATTAGAAACAAAAGAATTATAAACGAATTAGAAATGAATACCAGAAAAACAAACTAATTTCTGACTGTAGTTTCTACAGGACATATAGCCCCCATGGTGACCCCGTGCCTTATCATCTTGTAAAATCTGAAGCCTTTATACAAAGAACAAGAGAATCCTAGCTGAGACTTAACCTGAGCCCTCAGACTGCTGAAGAAGTCCCCTTTGCATTCTGTTTCCTTCCATTTCCTCCACATGATCTTCACCTCTCTCAGCTGGGAAACAGCAAAGGTAAAAACCATTTAATCTTCAGGGGTGGGGAGGGGGGTCCTATTGAAAAAGGTTAAAGAGATAAATAAAATAGAATAGCTGTCAAACCTCCAATTTTCCATGCATGCTTTCTTCCTCACGCTCAGAGTTGAGGATGGCTTCTGCTAGGTCCAGTGAGACTTTCCCCATGCTGTCTCTAGTGATTGCACACATAGCAAGCTTTGTTTACTGGTCCTCCACTTTCCTTGAGAGACCTGCCAAGGAGCAGCTCCATATAGCTGACGCCAGCCATGTGTCATTAAACTCTCAATTTAAACAAAACCCAGAACAGAAAATCACAAAGCAGGAAGCTTGAAAATTGCATCAGTGGTGCTGGAGAAATGGCTCAGTGGTTAGGAGCACTGACTGCTCTTTCAGAGGACCTGGGTTCAAATTCTAGCGCCCACATGGCAGCTCACAACTGTCTGTACCTCCCGTTCCAAGGGATCTGACACCTTTACACTAATACACATGAAAGGAAGGAAGGAAGGAAGGGAGGGAGGGAGGGAGGAAGGAAAGAAAGAAAGAAGGAAAAAGGAAAATTGCATCAAAAACAATGGTCCTAGATTTGGGAGAAAGCTTTTTCTGAGGCAGCCTTTTAGAATGAATCTAGAACAGTGATTCTTAACCTTCCTAATGCTGCACCCCTTGTGGTGATATATTTTATATTTAATAAAATCAGCCTGGAATATCAGAGAAGAGAATCACCCACAGTCAAGCCGTGAGGGGCAGAGAGTGGTAACTCAGGCCTTTAATCCCATCGCTCAGGAGACAGAGACCTTTCTGGATTTCTGTGAGCTTAAAGAGTAACAGCCAAACAGTAGTAGCTCACATCTTTAATCCTAACTCTAGGATCATGATACAGAGTTGAACCAGAAATGAAACAGCTGGGTGGGGAAGATATATAAGGCAGGAAAGCAGAGATTCATTCATTCTGTAGAAGTGACCAGTCAGGCTGAGGACCCTTGAAGAGAGCATTTACTCTGTTCAGCCTGAGAAACTTCTAGGTGGGAATTGACTGTGGTCTGTTTCCTCTCTCTGATATTCCAGGTTTTCCCCAATATCTGGCTCCAGGTTTTCATTATATGCTAAACTAGAGTTTGTGCAGTACCTCTTAATAAACTTTTTTATGTTGTGGTGACCCTAACCATACAACTATTTTGTTGCTACTTCATAACTGTAATTTTGCTACTAACTGCAATTTTGCTGTTATGAATCATAATGTAAATATCTGATATAGACGATACGTAATTGTAGGCTTTGTCTGAATGGCCTAGTGGAAAGTGGCTGTTCACTGACTTACATCCTGGACATTCATGAACCCACTGGCAGTAACCCAAGTTATCCCAAGAGGGAAATACTAAAAGCAGCATGCTCATATGTCCCAACTGGCCAGTAGAAGACAGGTCTATATTATGCCTGTTGTCCTGGGTTCATTATGAACATTTTCTCTTTCACTCTTAAAAATGTCCTGGCTTAGATAATGGATTTTATGACTATCCTAATTAGATATCAGCAGAGCTTATGAAGCAATAAAAAAAGCTGTGCATTGGACTGTCATTTGGATGAAAAAGATGCATCTTGCCAATGTTCGTCCATGTGCAACTAAGCTGGTCCCCTGATTCACTTGGCCAGCTGGAGTCTTGGACAAACTATCCAGACCATTCTAAGCCAGGCTTCTCAGCCCTGGTGGTGTAAAATTTAAAGGCAACTGAACACTCCCAAAGCATTTACAAGTTGTCCAATGAGACAAGAGAAACTATCTTGGACTCTGATTTCATTGTTCTCAGCTCTTGTAATCAAGACTCGTGTTGTTCCATGCCATGCACACCTGTGTGGCTTGCAGGGCTAGTGAGCACTTGAGATGTGGCACTAGAAATGGAAAATGTAGACTGGATTTAGAAGATGGTACAAAAAGTGTAAAGCATGTCATTAATGAATTTCCTCTTGAATACATCTCAAAAATCGTGATGTTTTAAATAGGGTTTAAATAAACTCGGTTATTAAAGATAGATTTTTTTTACCTCTTATTTTTGTACTTTAAACTTTTTATGTGTATCTCTAAGGAATTTTTGCAATGTATTACCCATATGGCTTGTGTTGTTTTGTATCAGACAGTACTTACGCAGCATCTTGACTTTTTTACCCCGGTTACCTTACTGAGCTGAAACGAAGACCAAGTTCAGCTTTACTTCAGACTGTTCTTTGACAATATTTCCTGTTTTATTTTTGGCACAGATCTACCAACACGGTTTTAAATGAGATAACAGGTATTAATGATCGTCTACACAAGTAAGAATTCAATAAATGTTACTGTAATTTTTCTCATCCAGAGCAATAGATTTCATCTCCCACACAACCAGGGGCCTTGCCACTGAAACACAACTCTTATCAGTAAGGAAGTACTGCTCACCTTGGATTCATTTTGTCCACCATTCATTCATCCATGTTTCCTTGCATCAAAGAGTGGTACTATCAGCATTTTCATGTTATTTTATTGACACTATACTTATATGAAGAGAAGATAAAATGCACAATGACCTATTGATACAAGCTGCTGAAATGAGCATAGAATGCAACTCATAGCTAATGATTTAAGAGAAATTTATGAATTGAAGAACATAAATACGACTTATGCCATTCATTTTTTTTTCAAGAAGATTTCAGAAGTGGGAAATGCTTTTTTAAAATGTGGATAAGAAATGCAGAACCTATGTTAAAAATCAGATATGTTATGGGAGCTACTGCCAACCAATTAAAGATTTAGGGGTTTTACCATTATTTGCAACTGGAAGTCAATTTCCTAATAAGGAGACAGCATATTTTCAATCACTGTGGTTGCTATTGAGATAGTGAAACTCAAAACAATGATGAAAGTGGGAAGATTGACTGAGAGCCGCTGCTAAGCAAGAGATGATGGCAGTTTGTAAAATATATTGTGATAAAAAACAAACAACAAACAAACACCAAGAAACAAGGCCATCAAAAGGGGAAAGTCTCAGAGCTGCAGCATGCACACACAGCTGCAGGCAGCATCAAGTTGTTTCTAGTAACTGTCCACCTATGTTTCAAGTTGGTTCCATTTATAATGTCTATTTTTTCAAAGTATTCTAGAATATTCTATGTTAGGAAAAGCTTTGAAATACACTCTTAATTATCTACCTAACACTTTGTCTCTAGCTGTGGAGGCCTATCCTTTATTTTCTACTGCTGGTCATTGTAGATTGCCTAGAGTATTTTTCTGTTTTAAGTTACAGTCAATAGCCATTGCTGCATTCTCAGGGTTGAACGCTGGAAGTGTAATCATTAAGTTGGTGCATATGAGCATTTTAAGTTCTTTAGGGATACTGTCAAATAGTTTTAAGTTTAGGGAATACTTGTTTTTTATTATTATTATTATGAATAAAGTCTCAATTTTTATCCATGTATCTCCTTGTTCAAACTCCCTTCCTCCTCCCGCCTCCCAGTCACTCTCTCTTCTCCCCATCTCCTTATCTCCCCCCAGCAAGGGCAGGAGGTCCCTAATAATGAACATTTTTACTTCTTTCAGATAGATGCAATAGTAAAAACGCAGTAACTTGCCAAGCAAAATGTTCTTCGAGGATTTTATTACATAAGTGAATTTTGACATATGAATTTTTTATTTTTTGTCAGTCAACTAGTATCTACTAAACAATCATTTTGTACAACTCCAGCAAAGAACACTAAGTTATCTCCTTGCCCCCAAGTAGGGAATAAAATCAGTAATTTAAAGGGAGTGAGATATACTTGAAAGTGCCTTTTTTTTTTTTTTCTTATTTTAGTATTGACTTTTTCCTTGTATATCCTTATTCAAGGTTCCTTCCCCCTCCCACCACATCAGGTCATTCTTTCTTCTCCACAACTCCCCATCCCGCCACCCCCAGCAGCCACCCCCAGCAGGCGGCAGGTAGTCCCATGGTCCCACTGCCCCAGTATTTCTTAGTTCAGTCTCCACTCCTGGCAGATCCAGTTTTCTCCCCCCTCCCTCAAGAGTGAGTCAGGTGTTCCTCTAGGGGGAGTGGGATCCCAGGAGTCAGTCCAGGGTGAAAATGCCTTTCTTATACAAATATTTTGACAATTTATTTGATTTCTTATATTTTTAATCAATAAATTATTTCTATATAAGTGATTTAGGCAAGTTTTAGCCCCTGACAGAATTGTTAAATACTTACTAGGTAAAATTAATACATTTTACTGAGTTTTTCATTTACTTTACATTTATTTAAATTCCTGGAAAGAAAAACAGAGAAATTTTTAGTGGAAATTACTAGAAAAGAAAATTTGTATTATAATTTACATCTGGAACCCAGTCATGTCTAATTTATATAGGATAAAGACATAGACGTTTTCAGATATCCTCTCTGGGAGGTGAATAGCACTTTCAACTCTCTCATATAGCTTAATATTTGATGTTATAATAAAAACCCAAGGCCAGATATTGGGGAAAAGCTGAAATATTAGAGAGATAGAGAAACAAACCACAGCCAGTTCTCACCCAGCCAACTCCTCAGGCCTGTCTCTATGAATCTTCTGACTTCAAGCCTCTGTCTCCTCAGCCAAAAAAGCAAGTGCCAAGGCAAGGAAAGAACCCCTGCCCCCTCCAGTCGTATCTATCTTTCTTTCTCCACATAGCTATCTCACTTCCTGGTTCAACTTTGGGATTAAAGGTGGGTGCCTGCACCCCTGGCTCTGTTAGTTTTGAACTCACAGAGATGCAGAAGAATTTCTGCCTCTTGAGTGATGGGATTAAAGGCATAGATCACCACTCCCTGACCTTCATGGCTTGGCTCTGGGAGTGGCTCTGTCCTCTGATATTTCAGACTATTTTTTATTAAGTATACAATATATCACCACAGCTTCTAGAAAAGTTTGAGCCCTAAGGATCTGTTTGCATACTGGAGTAAGAAGGAGAAAATGCTTTTGTATGAGCCCACATGTGCACAGAGATTAAAACACACTTCTAAGAAGAATACATATTTCATATACCCTGTAACAAAGATTTATCTGGCCCTAATTATCAGCAGTTCCATGCCTGAAGTATTGTAAGAGAAACTAGATAGAAATGGAGAGTCCTTCCATTCATTTCAATGGGACCAGAATCAGCCTTTATATGCTGAGCCACTGAAAAATACCTTTTGGATATTTTCTATGGCACTAGGTAACACTTTAGACACTGAATACAGTGATGGATGAAAATAAAACTAAAACAAAATTTAATAAACACATAATGTACTAATCTGTATATCTTGCTGCTATAACTGAATGCCACAAATTAGGTTATTTGTAGAAAAAGGTGGTGTGTATTGTTTCTAGTTCTGGAGCTGGATTTAACAGCATGATTTTAAGCTGCGTCATAACATGGAGGATCAGGACAAGTGTGGATCAGGACTAGAATGGACCAGCATGCCAAAGCAAATGTGTCTGAGAGAGAGGGAGAGGGAGGGGGAGGGGGAGGGGAGGGAGAGGGGGAGGGAGACTTTAACAAAGCCACAATGTCGATAAATGAATTGTCCATTTTCCAGAGATATGAATGATTAATCCCTTTATGGACTGTCTCTCAAAGATCTCAATTGTATGAGTGTCTACAATAGTGACAAAATCTATTTTTACGGGGAACAGCCACATCCAAACCATAACGCTCTAACTACAGAGCTAGCTGGTTTATGACATAGCATATAACAAAAAGTAACAAGTGCAGGCTATTTGTAAATGATATGAAATATAAAGAGAGAGTGAATTAGGTGCCCCGGGAAAGCTGTGGCAGGGAACAGGAAGTGTTGAGATGTCAATGTCGGTTGGGGATATACAGGACAGTCTCATAGAGCAGCTCAGGTCGGTGAAACCTGAAGAAGGTGAGAAGGGGACCACTCCGAAGTATGCCTAAGTTCAGAGCAGGTACGCGTGCATGAACAACCTGTGCAAAAAAACTTACCAAGAGGGATCTTTGGGGGCTAAAAGGAAGCTCAGGAACCAAGACCAGAGGCAAAAACACACAAACCAGATCATGCAGTGTTTTTATTATGAACAAAACTGAGGAGCCTTTTCAAGGTTTTGAGCAAGGAATGCTATATTCTTATGTTTAGAATGAGAAAGCCTAACCTCTGAGATGCCTCCCTCTGCTCCATCCCATTCCTGAGGACCATCAACACTGAGAAAGGAATTCTATCCAGGAAACCAGCAGAAACAGAAGAAACTTTTATTGTATTACACAATGGAAGCGGTAGAAGCGGTGATACAGGAATGGGCTTGGAGGCCATCCTCTTCACAGGATGACCAGGGACACACAGAAATACAGATGCCGATGGGCCGGGGATGGGGGTGAAATGAAGACAAGATGAGAGAACTGGAATCTTGGAAAAGGACAGAAAAAAATTCGCCTGGAAAATCCCTAAAAGTCCAGACCACCTCTAGATGGAAAAAAAAGAAGCAACAATCTGCCCAAGCCTTCCCGTGGGATGCTCATCTCCGTCAGTGGTTTCCAGTGAGTGAGGGCGTTTGACAATTGTAACTGGAAGAAGCTATGTGCTGTGTAGTTGAGGTTAGAGATGTAACGCTAACTACCTTACAAGGTGAACAAGTCCTGCTTTTTACATCAGCTGAACCCTTGAGTGAAGAGATGCCACGACCCCTCTCCATATCTCATGAGTCTCGTTTCACAGGAGGAAGATAAACGCTTTCAGGAATTCTTCACAGTTGTTGACACAAGCACTTGGAAGATAGGTTTTATTTCACTAATTACCTCATTCTGTGCCGCAGCCCACACAGGACCTAGGAGATGGTAGCACAGGGCTCAGGACGGCACAAAAGAAGTAAAAGATATTAATGTTCTACTTTCGTAACATTCAAAATGATCCAGACTATAGGTTTTGGAAAGCTAGTTCCTGTAGCCAAAGTATTATTGTAATTACTATTGATTACAAATTAATAGCCACTGTATAGGTATAAAGTAAGCCCAGGGAACCGGACAGATGGCTTAAAGGTTTAAGGATGTGAACTTCTCTTGTAGTTGAACTTGAATTTGATTTTTAGCACCCGTATCAAGCTGCTCACAACTGCCTATAAAGATAGCTTCCGGTGGCTGATACCCTCTTCTGACTTCCGTGGCCAACAGCACTCATGTGCATATGCTACCACCCAGATACATACAGGTAATTTTTTTTTAAAAAAAATCTCTTAAAAAAGAAATAAGTCTGATAAATAAATCCTTGAGCATTATGGCACAGATAAAGTGTACTCCAACTCAAATATGGCACCAGTACCAAATTCTCTGAGACTGAGGAAACTATTGTATCCTAGTGGCCGGAAGTCCTCCTTCAAAGATCCATTCCCCATTCACCTTATGCGGGACAATGGTTTCCAAAGCTGGGTATTCCCTCAAGTGAGTAAAGTAGACTTTGACTTATTTATCTTAACATATAAAAGATGAAAACCTCTGCTGGACACTTGGTCCAACAGTCAGAGATTTGTGTGACCCACAGACCACAGATTCTGCAAAGGGCAGATGTAAGTAGTTGCCCTTTCCAGGACCAAAGCATGTTCTACACATTCCAGCATTTCCCGCTTATTCATGTTTGTGCTTTGTGACCATGAAACTCTATCACAGTGTGCAGAGTTGTTCCCTGGTTATCTGTGTCAAGGGATTTTAAACAGCTGCTATTTTAAAACTAATTGTTTTCTTTTATAAAAACACCAAATGCCACAAAATTGCTTACCATTTTTACCAACACAAAAGCCTGACAGTACACCAGATGATATTTAAAATTCAGGCACATTTTTTTTTTAATGTTGAGTAAAATAAGTTACTTTTGAAATACACATGTGCTATAAAGAGAAGTTTTTTAAAGATATTTGAGAACACTTTTGTTATGTGATTGCAATACTGAAAACAATATAAACAACCAACTAAAACTCTCTTACCAAAACAACTATAAACATTACAGACAATTTTTAAAAATACTAATTTTTTTCCTGACAGAGTTCTAGTGAATTTTATATCTATTTTCAAGTTTAGAAAGTGCAAAACTTTCCAAATTATTTTGTGACCAAAAAAAAAAAAAAAAAAAAAAAAAAAAAAAAAAAAAAAAAAAAAAAAAAAAAAAAAAAAAAAAAAAAAAAAAAAAAAAAAAAAAAAAAAAAAAAAAAAAAAAAAAAAAAAAAAAAAAAAAAAAAAAAAAAAAAAAAAAAAAAAAAAAAAAAAAAAAAAAAAAAAATGGATTGAGACCACAGAAGGTGAAAATTTAGTAGTCAAATTTCAATGGAATTAATATCTTCATGTAATTCTAAGCAGGTCTGAAGAGAAATATAAACTCAGTGGAGAATTTTCAGCACGTTGTCATTTAGCTGGGTTACTTAGGACAGTAACACTGAGTTCCCATTCAGTTACAAGTAGAACTTGGAATCAAATCATAAAGAACAAAATCAAGATGAAAAAAACATTACAAAGAAAGTAAAATAAGACAAAACCAAAGTTGTGGTACATAAATCCTTCTATCCATGTTTTCTACATTATCTCCCAAACTGAAGGTGTGGGGCTGGGCTGTGTTCTTGCTTCCAGTGAAGAATTCCTCCCAGTATTACACAGTCAGCTTTAAGAAGATGCTGACAAATGCTGAGTGGGCTATTCACATTTGCACTCTTCATCTGGGAACCTGAAAGTATCACACTGCTGTCATGGTCAGTGTCACATTGTTGTCACAGTATCAAAACATGGAATCAAGAAGTGACCTCCAGACTTTGTGCTGATTTTTGGCCTGTTCTCTTGAGGGTTTCCTCTAGCGCTGCCTCATATCTCTCTTTCATC
>PVIH01031408.1:0-10855 GCA_004025045.1 Sigmodon hispidus | reverse complement strand
GGAGGGGGAAAAGACCTTGAATAAGGATATACAGGGATGGAAAAAAAATTCAGAGGGAAAGATGAACACAAAGAAAATATAGGTGTAGCAATCTTATTTGTATTTCCACCCTTGATAAGCCATGCTTATGATTCTTATCCTCTGTATAGTTATTGTTAACCCTTCCACATTTTAAATTCTTTTTTTACTGTGTTTTTTTTTGATAAATACAAAATAAAGAAGGAAAAAAAAAAAGAAAATAAGACAGACTTTCCAGAGATCTGCTTCTATCCCTGACTTTCTGGCTGAAGAGAATGGAATGTCTTCTTTACAAAAGGTAAAAAAGTTTTTAATATAACATTTCTGTAGGTATACATACATTTATTCTCTATCCTTGTTCTTACCTTTGTTGTAAACTAAATCTAATGCTATTGTGGTAGCATAAAGTGAGTTTGACTGTCTTTAAAAAATATGACTATAATAAACTTTAATTCTCTAAGGCTGACTGTTCAATTCTTATTAATCATTAAGTATTCCTAGCAGTGCAAAAGCCAGCTGAGGGTTAAATCACTATTTATATAAATACATAAAATTTCTCTCTCTCTCTCTCTCTCTCTCTCTCTCTCTCTCTCTCTCTCTCTCTCTCTCTACTATTTGGGGTTTATTGAATGTAGCCATGAGTATTCTGAAAATAACTTTTTGTCTAACAATCCTGGAATCAAAGAGTTTGCTTTTAGTTAACCAAACTTGGAGTAAAAGCATATACAATAGAAATCTCAGCTCTCTGTTTTTACTTAAATATCATAACATTTACATGTTTATTATATAAGTATATTTTTAAACTTTTAGGGGAAATACCTGTGCTATTGGTAATATCTACTAAATACAGCTTATGGTAGAATTTGTGGGTTTATAAATTGCTTTTTCTTTTCTTTGTTCATAGTTATAAAATGTTACACAATAATTTTCTCTGTTTATATCAGTTACAGTTCTATCACAACCCAAGCTTTCTATGAGACTGTCCTTATCTTATAGAAAAAATGAAAAGAAGAATTAGAATTAAAATAACTGCTCATCAAACTTCATCATTAGTTCCAGATTTTAAGAACAAACAATTTAGTTCGGAGTTGGGCACCACGAAAAATTACAATGTGAGTGCAGCTGTCAATACCAGTGAAAAAAGTCAATATTCCAGCTCGACCATTTCAAATGTGTATCTCAGACAGAATCCTAATATCATCCAAGGATATTCTGATACAATGAATATGATCCAACATTACTTTTCTCTTGCTTCATCACATGCATTTATCATACCACCCAGAGAAATTTTAATACCTAGCCATGCTCCATTAAATGAGGTTGCCTCTCTCCAGATGAGTACACAGACAATCTACACACCAGCAAATGACAACAATGTGTATTTTACTATAAGCTCTACTAGGCCAAATCAAGCATGGGATAATTATTTTGAAATGCAATCAGTGCCATTTCCTTTTGCTTGGAATCTCCATTTTGCACCCGGCTGTTTTACATTTTGTGGCTCAAAACCAATAGATGACCCCAACCTACCAATATATGAAGAAATGGTAGCATCTACTGATATGGCATCCACATCAAATTCTCATGAACCTCTGTGATATCATCATCTTTCTAATTGCAACAATCTAATTGGTTTAAAAATTTCAAAATACTATAGACTTGAATTCATGTTGATTAACACCTGGGGTATCCTTGAAATTAATCATATTTGAACAATAAAACTATGTGTGTAACTTTCTCATTTTTTCTTATGTTTACATACAGCAAAATATAAGAGATTACAAGAAGAAAAAAGACAGGATTAGGGTGGCACACACTCTTAATCCCATCAATGGGAAGGCAGAGGCAGGGATTTCTCTGTGAGTTTATGTCAACACTTGTGATATATTTTATATTTAATAAAATAAGCTGAGAATATTAGAGAACAGATTGGTCTACAGTCAAAGTACAAGGAACAGAGAGTGGTAAATCACCTTTAATCCCAGCATGTGAATGACCTATTGGTGACCTACATCTTTAACTCCATAATTCCAGACACAGAGATCTTTCTGTGTTTCTGTGAGTTCAGAGCCTAACTACTAAACAGTATTTGTTTACACCTTTTATCCTAACTCTAGAAGAATGATACAGACTTGATCCCAGAAGTGAAACAACTGGGCAAAAAACATTTAAGGCAGGCATAGGCAGACATTGAGGTATTCTGTAGAAGTGACAAGCCAGTCCAAGCACTCTTGAATATAGCTTTTACCCTGTGACATTGGCTCAGTGAGGATGACTGTGGTCTTTTATCTCTCTCTGATATTCTAGGTTTTTTTCCAATATTTGGCACTGAGGTTTTATTAAGTGCCAACTAAAACTCATGTTTCTTGTCTAGAAAGCAAGTTACAAAAGAGCTAGGGCTACAAAACACTATTTCAAAAAGTCATAACAAAACAAAACTAAATAAAAAGAATGTCCAAAACAATAAAATTAGAAAAAATAGAGATGGTGAGCTATGGAATAAAAGGGGAGGTGATGAAGACCACACTATATAATTATTTGAAATGTGCTCATGTCAACTATCATTATATCAAGTGAATATTGCTTTTAAAAATTAATAGTTCAATGGTGGTTTAAACACACAAGTACACACAAGACAAGCGTGCACACAGTCATGCACACATGAGTGGATTATATATTGTGTATATTGCCTAAAAGCAGTTTGATAAATGATGATCATCTCAATAGCAGGGTACCACTTGACACCATATGAAAGTTTCTGATGGGAACACCTAACGAAGTCTTGATGTAGGGATGAGGAAAATGGATCTGCCTGGAGTGGGTGCTGAACCAAGCCACATAGGAACCTTGGAACCTCCCGCCCTTGTTGTGAAGGAGATAAAGAAATGTGAAGAAGGGGGAGTGACTGGAAGAGGTGGGAGGTGGAAGAGAGCTTGAACAAGGGTATACACAGATGAAAATATGACCTTATTCACAACAATAATAAAAAAGTTTCTGGTTTCTCCAGAAAATATAAAGAACACTTATTAAGAAATATTAAAGTTTATAAAAAGTCAAAGAATGTGCACTGAAACATAGGTTATAAACATCAACAGGATTTTGACTTATGAAATAACTAAAAAATAAGCATAAAATAATACTTTTTTAAAAAACATATTTTAATAATACTTATTCGTTCCATCCAATGTACTACATAGTGAAGAAAACATTACTATAGCTGAGACAGAAACTAGTACCACAATTCTATTGTCATTATTTTCTTCTATTTGTCTAACCAACTCCAATGAATGGTTTTGCAAAACCCTATGACAAGAGAATAGGCCCTCTTCTAATGCTGCCTGGAATACAAGGACACAGAGACTTGGGGTAGAACAAAAACAAAATTTTTACTTCAAAATGTCCTGTTGTGAATTAAAGAACTAGATGACATGAGTTTGCAGAGCTGACAGTCATACAACAATGTAACAATAGATAAGGTTAAGAAAACAGTCCTCATAGTAATTTGAGGAAAAGAAGAAAGTTAGACTGAGGTCCTGAACTCAAGACTCATCTGAAATGTAATTCAATAAAACCACCAATCCTGTTTCCCAAAGTAATCATTAAACATTTAATATAATTTACAAGTTTTTGTGGTGGATGAATAATCTCAAAGCAAGTTAATCTAGGTAGTGCTTGTCCCAAGGAATATAAAATTCTACATTTCTCCTGTAGAAAGAAGAATTTTGGTATCAGATGTTACATAGGGAATAGTAATAAGACACCAATTCCTCACACATTTAGGGAGACACTTCTTGTCAAAGAGATCAATCTGAAGCCTGCAACAGTCACTTTTTTCAAGATAGAGTATGGTTGTTAAATACATGATGACCATGTAGATGGTTCAGTGGTGCTGCATTGCATTTTCTGAGTGCCAGAATGTATTACAGATAGTCAAAAATTCTGTTTCCCTTTGTCAATTACAGGGGTGAGAATGCTACCACAATTTGTCCAAATATGAAGCAAGCTATGTTTTGTTTTTTGAAAGAACTGGCCAATGATTGCCTCTTAAATCAGGTAAAAAGAGCAACCCTGAATACATTTCTTGTAGATCTTTTAGGAAGTATAATCACAGGTAACCTTACAGTTGGTATACAATGCACCAGTAGGAAACTCAAAAATACCTTTAAAATTATCATGTGGTAGTCATAATTAGGAAAGGGCATAAAAATGTCAGGTATCATAAAAGAATTGCTATGAATTTGATTTCAGGGTTCCACAATGTAGAAAGTAAGTTGCCTGCTGATTGCCAAATACTCATTATGACACAGCACCTATGGACACACAAGAATGTTCATGCGAATTAATAAATACATGTAAATTTTAAGATTAAAAATTAAATATAATTGAATAAATATATATTTATATATTAAACAGTGATTATTGTATACTACATCTTAGACAACAGCTGACATATTGTCTAAAAAGTTTTAGAAGAATTGTAAAAGCTAGTCTAGGTAATGAAGTGCCTTTACTCTCTGAGACATCTTTCTGAATGTATTGTGTCTTAATTTACATTTTTTCTTAACCAAGACTAATTACCATTACAGTTGTTTTGTCTACTAAGTCTCGTCTTCATTAATTCCAGCCTTTTAAAGTAGGTTGAAATTGAATGTGTGTATATAATTATGTATGTATGTGGATAAATAAGTGTTTTCATGTATATTGCTACATATGCGTATGATGTATGTAAGAAGTGATAGCCCAGATTACTGATTCACTTTGTATTTTGTATAAAATAAATGACATTCCAAATAAAAACTATTGCTAAGAACAGAATAAAAAAATAAGTAAAATGAATTCTGGAAAACAAATGAAGATAATGAGTTTGGTAAGGCTAAGTCCCAGGACACAGAGAAACTCAATTCTCTCAAGAAAGAGAAATTTAACTTTAAAAATACAAGATAATGGCTGCTTCTTTCAAAATAAAGTCAAGTATGTTCTTCATATTTAATATGAAGATTGGGTTAGTTTTCTCTCCCTTCCACAAACCATAATTAATGAACTGACCTCCAAATTGTCATGAATATAATATACCTACATATTGAACACTGATAATCTGTAATATCTGTCAAGTTTCATAGTTTCCCATATTGTGGAACAATCAAACCCTGAGTAGTCGAGTTAGAAAAAAAAAGTCTAAGAACATTAAAGTGTGAATGTCTCAGGTATGTACACATCATGATTTCTCTTTATACACTTGCCAGGATTAGAAAACCTCAGATATCTTCTCACCTGGCATAACAACTCAGAGATAATATGCTATTTTATACCAAAATTCTTCCCAAATATTCCTATAGGCAATCTCAGCAACAACTTTAGGAAAAAAAATTAGATCTGCTCTTATGATTATTGAAGAAGGCCATATATTACAAACAAAGAGTTTCTACTGGATGTAAGCATTTGTGTCCAGAATAAAACTAGTATTTGTATTTTTCCTGGATTCCTTGTTTTGGGAGATATTAGGGCACTCAAGTCACCTACAATTAATTTATTGAGGTGAATATATGCATTTTTAATTTGATTTATTTAAACTTGTCTAATGGACGTAGTTGATGTTAAATTTTATGCACGTTTATAAGATTGTAATATTGTGATTACTCCTATTTTAATGAGCCCTAATGGTTCTTTCTGGGAATGAGGTGAAAAGATTCACAGTCAATACCATAGACCCCAGGAGTCAGTCAAAACTCTAATTCCTTTATTAAGCAATGGGGAGAACCTTGTATACCCTCCTCCTAGTACCCAGACTGTGTCACAACCTGGTGATATTGCAGGGCCATCCTGCTGGAAGCTGCAGAAATATAAAGCAGAAACTTATATTTGCACCAACAAGTCTGACCCAACATAGACAAAGGCTCTGATCGAAGTTAATGTAAAACTCAAGGAGTTTTGGTGTTAATTTTTGTCTTTCAGTGTGTTATCTGCTTTCTGCAAAGGAGTTTGTAAAACAAATTTTAGTTTGTATTTAGTGAAAACTCAGAGCCACATATTTGTGAAAAGCTGCAAAATGAGAGACAAGAAGCAGACCATATTCAAATCACACTCAGTCAACTTCTCAGGATAAAAGCTATCTTCCAAATTTCTCTACCTGGCTCCTCATCACTTCTACAGAATTCTATATCCTCTGACTATGCCTCTTAATTATCCTCTTTTCTCTATTGTTCAACTTCTGAGTCCTACTCTGTATCATAACTCTAATGTTAAGATTAAAAGTGGTTAGCTTTTTAACTTGCAAAGATCTCTCGGTCTCTGGGTTATAAAATTAAATAGTTCACCACTTAGTCTGTCCCATGCTGAGATTAAAGGCATGAATTACCACTCTTTGATACTCCTGGCTTGACTGTGAGTAAATATCTTCTCTGATATTTCAGTCTGGATTGATTAAATATAAATATATCAGCACATATACTCTATTGTGTCAAAAATAAAAAAGCTTATAACTAATATATGAAAAAACATATACAATAGGAACAATAATTATATAGAATATATGCAAACAATAATTACATGATGAACATCCAGCTTGTGAACAGTTGATAAATTCAAAGGAAATATTCTATTATTTATCCTATTTTGATGAATCCAAAGAAATGTACCTAATTCACTTTGGACCTAACTTGTATTACTAACTAAAATTTATATTTTGATGTCTCTTAAACTTACATAGTTTTACTTCTTTTTTTCTTTATCTTCTAAGTGAGTTTCTTTTCTAAAATTAAAATAGAAGCAATAGAGAAAATATAAACACAGACAAATTTGGAAATAGGAAATTTAAAGAAACAAATTGGAACTACAGATGCAAGTATAACAAAAAAATGCTAGAGATGGAACAGACAGTCACAGAGTGTAAGAATCAATAGTGGAAATAGATACGAGTTAAACAAACACTAAAATAAAAAATGTCATAACAGAAAACATCTAGAAAATCTGAGAAGCCATAAAAAAAACCAAACCTAAGAATAACTGAAATTGAAGAAGGAAAGGAATACCACTGCAAAGACACAAAAATTATATTCATCAAAATTATAAAAAAAACTTACCCAGCCTACAGAGGAAAGTGTCTGTAAAGATAAAAGTTTAAAGAACATCAAAAAGACTAGAAGCCTCCCCAAAAGGCTACTTGCCACAAAACAAGCCATAAAATGTGCAGAACAAATAAAAAAAATACTAAGAGCTGAAAAAAACAAAACCAAATTGTCTATAAAGGTAGACCCATCAGAATAATACCTGACTATTCAATAGAAAAAAATGAGAGCAAAGAGGACTTTGTCAGATATTACACAAACACTAAATGATTTTGGCTGCCCAAACAGACTACTATACATAGTAAGACTATAGATGAAGTATAGAAGAGATTTCACAACAAAACCAGAGTTAAACAATACCTATTTAAAATCCAGCCCTATCAAAAGCAATAAGAGGGAAAACTAGAACCTAAGGAACATGGATACACTCTTGAAACTGCAAGCACATTACCTTGAAGAAGCATAGAGATAAGTACAGTAACAAAATTGATATCAACTTAACACCAATATACACAACTTGTATAAAATATATAAAGTTCCAATTCAAAATATAATATTTAAAGCTAGTAATTGTTTCTTAAAATAGACTAATTTATCTTAATATTCTATCATATCTGTATTCCTTTTTTCTTTTTTAAAGAACCTTGAAACTAAAATCTCATGTTTAGCTTTTTTATAACCATAACCAATAACAATTTTGAACTAATTTCTATAAACAATGACAGTTACCCATAACACATTAAAAGACCAAAACTATTCACCACACCATTGGTGAATGTGGACGCTGTGTTTTTTAATTTACTTCGTGCTCTCTGAGAGTGAAATCATCTTTAGCAGATTCTGAAAAGAAAAGTTTCATTAATTGCCAAGTTCTGAAATAAATAGCTGTATTATTTGTTTTCCAGTCTCTGCATAATATGAAACTGCAGGGCTTGTCTCATGTCCTGGCTACAGTAGCCTGAGAGCTGGTTCATCTCATCTAGCCACATCAAAATTTTCCTAAGCAGTTTGTAATTAAAAATCTCATTATTGGTTGGTGTTTGTCAGCCTAGTGGCTTTGTTGTAGCCCATGTGAACTTATCATTATGAGGTCCCAACTTTCTTTTGGGTCCTTGAGGTAGCATCTTGTCTTAGATCACTATAGAAAACTGATACGGAATTAAAACATAAAACAAAGTAAGGAAGCTAAATTATTAAAAAAATATCTTTTACATAAGTAAGTTGTACTCTATTTTAATATCACTATTGTAAAAAAAAGTTTAATACATGTATGCAGAATCTCATAGATTTTAACATAAACATTTATTCAGCATACAATTAATAAAAATAGATGAGTCTCTTATTTTTAGTTATTCTTCTGTTCCATGTCAGGTAGATTTTCTGATATGATACAGAGATCTTGCATTTTCCTCTCACAAGCATGCTTGGGTTTAGAGAAAGAGAAAGCCACACTCCAACTCTAAAACCAGCTTTAAATTATAACTAAACTTTTACTTCAACTTTTCTTACAAATAAAGACATATAAAGTTAAAAATGTTATTTTACCCTGTAGAATATTTACCAATAGGTCTGATACTCTTTTGCTTGTGAATTTTTTTCTGGATGTATACATCTAAATGTCCAATATCTTTTAACTTCTTGAAGATGGTATTAAAATTTTTTTGTAAAACAAAACAATGTTTTTGTAAAAGCAAAAACAAAAACCCTACCTCAAAACTTTGTTTTTTCTAACGATTTAAAAAATTGTAATGGGATGGATGAGTCTTCACTTCTTTTCTTTTCATGAGATCATTTGATTCAAATCAAGATTTTATTAATTTTGGTGGTATCCATAATTTTTCTTCACCTGTGGAAACAAGAGCAAAATCCTTTGTTCAACATAGTTCATACCCTGGCTTCCATCCTGAGGTCAGTACATCTTTGAAGTAGACAGGTTGATTTAGCTCAGCCATTTTTTCTATAGTCTAATGCCTTTCAGCAGCTGTTGTAACTTTCTCATTAGCATTGAAAATATTCAAAGTTAATAAGCATTATTTAGACAATTTCTAGGACTCTATGTTATTCCTGTATGTTTATTTAGCATCTCCTTTAGAGTTCTATTTGACTCTTTGATTGGTTGCCCTGTAAACTTGTGTGGTATTGTTGTAATATGCTTTAAATTATAGTTTCCTCATATTTTTTCTTGTTTTAATATGAAAAAAGTCTCATTTTTCTTATCAATGTATCCCCTTGTTGAAATTCCCTTCTCCCTCCAGCCCCTCCCAATCACTATCTTCTCCCCATATTTTTATCTCCTCCCCAGCAAAACCAGAAGGGCCCAGGTCCCATTATGGCTTAATAGAGCATATATTTGAGGCAGATCAGATTTCCTCACCCCAATATCAAGAATGGGTCACATCTTCCTCTTGAGGGAATGAGCTCCAAAGTGCCAGTCCAAGGTCTTTCAGATTCAAGCTGTTTAGTAGTTGTAATTTGCAGCTTGGACATGCTTTCATATTTGTTTAAAGTTCAGTAATTAGTAAGTATATCTCTTGCTTATCTTTCTGGGTTTCTGATACCTCGTTAAGGAGAATATTCTCCCAATCCATGTTTTTGCCTGCAAATTTTAGGATGTCATCTTTTCTTAATGCTGAGTAGTACTACATTGTGTAGAGGTAGCATAGTTTGTTAATCCATTCTTCAGTTGATGGACATCTAGAATGTTTCCTGATTCTTGCTATCATACTGCTATGAACATAGTTGAGCTAATGATTTGGAATATAAATGTTCATTTTTAGATTATATGACCAGTAGTGGTATTACTGGATCCGTGGGTGATTGAGTTCCAGTTTTCTGAGAAACTGCCAGAGGGGCCTAACAAGCTTACACTCCCACCAACAATGGCAGAGTGTTCCCCTTGCACCACATCCTCTCCAACATAGGCTGTCATCTGTGACTTTTATCTTAGCCAATCTGACAGGTGTCAGGTGGTATCTCAAAGTTGTTTTAATTTGCATTTCTCTGATGGCAAAGGACGATGAGCACTTTTTCAGGTGCCTTTCACCCATTTGTAATTATGCTGAGAATTCCATTGTTCATACTGAAACTCATTTTTCGATTGAGTTATCCAAGGTTTTTGGCTCCAGTTTGTTGAGTTCTCTGTGTATTTTAGTGATCACGCCTGTGTTACTTGTAGGGTTTGTAAAAATCTTTTTCCATTCTGTAGGCTATCATTTTGTCTTATTGATAGTGTTTTTGGCTTCACAGAAGCTTCTCAGTTCCAGGAGGTCCCACTTATTGATTGTTGTTCTTAGTGTCTGTGCCAATAGTATTATATTTAGGAACACCTGGGCCAATGTGTTGGAGAGTATTTTCCACTTTCTTTTCTATCAAATTCAGTGTGTCTGGGCTTATGTTGAGGTCTTAGTCCACTTGGAATTGAGTTTTGTGCAGGGTGACAGGCTTGGATCTATTTGCATTTTTCTACAAATTTCCATACAAGTATGCTAACACCATTTGTCAAAGATACTATTTTTTTTCCAGTGTATATTTTGGGCCTCTTTGTCAAAGATCAGGTGTTCATAGGTTTTTGGGTTAATGTCCGGATCTTCAGTTCAATTTCATTGATCAAAAAAAGAGTAATTTCATGCCGGTACCAGACTGTCTTTATTACTGGAGTTGTATTGTATAACTGTTTTTAATACTGTTGCTCTACATTATAACTTGATATTAAGGATGGTAGTGCCTGCTGAGGTTCTTTTGTTGAACAAAATTGGTTTTACAATGCTGATTTT
>PVIH01031407.1:0-10855 GCA_004025045.1 Sigmodon hispidus | reverse complement strand
GATCTCTCCTCCCAACATCTCCAAGTTGGCCTGTTATCAGCTTCAGGTGGCCTTGGCAAATGGAACCACACCTGCCTAGAACCAATCCACAGGTTTTGATCTTCCATGGAGACAAAAGCAGAAACTCTTTTCCCAAGTAACATATTCTTATAAACAGATTTCAAAGTCAGGATATCTTTAAAGTATATACATTTGTTTAACTTAGAAGCCTTAGTTATCAGTTGTCTCTCTGCAGTTAGCTCATTAAAAGTTAAACAATTACAAGAAAATGCAATAACCAAAATCCAGACTTCCTGTTTATCTGCCGTCTTTATGTGGCTTTTTTATCTTTATTTCCTTCCCCATTTAGAGGTTTTGAGAGTCTAAATTTGTTTTATTAGGAATTCTAAATCATTTTTCAACTCAAAGAGCTTTTAAAATGTTGCTATCGCTTTAAATGCTGACTCTGCCCCCTTGGCTGCTTTTCAATATGGAGTAGGAACCCACGAATCTCTCCCACTGCTAGCAAGCAGAGCAGACTCACAAAAACCTTAATGAAGCAGCTCCTTAAGAGCCAAAAAAATTGGATGTGAGGTTGAAGACCCTATCTTTGTATAACCTTTAATTCCTACCTTAAAAATCTTCTCGGAGCCCTTACCAAACAGCCCCAGCTTTGCTAATGCTTTTACTTTCACTTTGAGCTCAAGTTTGCAACTGCTGTTGCTTTCACTTTAAGCCTAAGGTTGCCTTGCATCCTTTAAGCTCAAGGTTGCCGTGCGTCCACGGCTACAAGAGGTTACACCCACTCGTCAGTAAGCTCCCTCTTCTCCGCCTTATCTACAGGTCGGAGCTATCCTCTTTGATTGCGGATCCCAATTTACCTGGGACTTACCAATCGACCCCCCGACTGCAGAAAGTTCTGATGCCTGAAGCTCGCAGGAGTTGCTCCCCGTACGGGCCACCACTTGTTGCGCGCACCCTTGCCAGCAAGGAAAGTGCAACACCCAGGATCTTCTTTCAGCAGTTTATTCGGGACCTTTACAATTGTTCTCTCTTTGTCCTTCTCTCTGCTTCTCCTCCTTCTCCTTCCCCAGGAAACCCCGCCCACTAACTAGAAACTCTCAGGGCATCCAATCCCAATAAGCCATGTGGGCAAGCTCATAGGTCCACATACGCAACAGCAAACCACGCCCCAGGCTCAAGCCAAATAAGGAGTTGTTTATCAAAAGAGAGCACTCACCCATGGGGGGTGGAGGCTGGAAATCAGCACCATCTTTAGAGTGCAGCAGCAGGCAGCTCTCTACAATAGTCCGTGTGAAATCATCATTGTGGAATCCTACCATGAAAACTTCAGAAATAGCATTAGGTCAGATTATTTCTTTTCTTGATAAATTTTTTGGGGTAATTCTCTCTTCCTTTTTAGATGCTTAGTTGTCCAAAGTCTTTAAATTCCTCAAGAAAGTTGTTCTATATTTTTGAAAAAGACACATACAAAATCCTTCCCCAACTCTCACTTTGGGAGTGTTTCCCAATCTAATTCTTATCAATTTTGAATTATGGTTTCTCCTGATTTTTCTTCTCTGTTCTATATCTGTTTTATCATCCAGAAAACTATGTTTTTGTTTTTGTTTTTAGAATAGGCATCAGATACTTTAATTCTTCTGGGAAATATTTTCCACCATGATGATGTGAAATGAGTGAACTGAATTTGACCTGGAGGCCTTTCAGAGGCTCTTCAGGGTGTTTCTTGACTGCAAAGGCAAAGGATTACCTGGCCTGTCCCTTGCTGATGTACATTTCTTAGTCCAATGTCTGCCTTTGCCAGAACTTCTGTATGATCCAGAAGGGAGGAGCATTCTTTTGAGATTATTCTTAGGGAAAACATTGTTTTTAGGAAGGCCTGTTTACAGTTCCTTTTTAGGTGGCCTTATTTACTACAATTGAAACATTTGATATCTTCATTTTTCTTCAAACCTCGGGAAATTACTTTGTCTATCTAAGCATCTTTGTATTTATGAGATTTTTTTAAAACACTTTTTATTTATTTATTTAATTATTTGCCTTGGTGTTTGCCTGGAACTGAAACTACAGACAGTTGTGAGCTGCCATGTGGGTGTTGGGAATCGAACCCAGGTCCTCTGGAAGAGCAGAGGGTGCTCTTAACCGCTGAGCCATCTCTCCAGCCCCGTATTTATGAGATTTAATATTAATAGTATCTCAGACCCATTTCTCCAAGAGGGTTGATATTGCCTTTACAGTCCCGATTGCCCCTTTGCATTGTGTGTTAGAATTTTTAAAAGCCAGAGATTCAACTATTATTTGTGTATACTTTTGAAGTCAATATTTATAAGAAATCAGTGAAGGTTTCTTTTGGGCCCTGTATAATTTTTGTAAATAACTCATTTCCCCTCCTACTACCTCAATCATGTCTCAAGCATTCCAGGTTCCTGCATGGCATAAAACTAGGGTGTAATCATCATATAATTAGCATGATTTCTCTCCCCAAGAAATTGGTCTCAGAATATTTCAATACCTCTAGACCTATTGTATTGTTCAATAGCCTTAGCCTCATATTTCTGTAAGGTACTCCACTGTAATTGGAGGTCAGCCTCTAAATTTACTATAACCAAATAGCTCCAATCTTGAGGAATAATTCTATTGCAAGTTGACCATGAGCTTAATGTCTCTTTCACAAAAAGTGAGTGAATGCCATATCATATGAGACTATTGCTTCCTTGAATCTCCTCAAATCTAAAATTTTCATAGGAGTCCATGCAACTCTTACATTATCTTGGGGACATCTATCATTTGGCAATTCTTTTTTTTTTTTTTTTCATTTGGCAATTCTTAAAGAGTTACTGGAGAAATAATTAATATTGGGTGTTTGAAAGAGTTAGGCTGTTTCAGCCTGGGATCAGAAGCACCTGGACTGACCCTTCGAACCCCACTCCAACTATAGGAACACCAGACTCACTCTTGAGGGAGGGGGTACAAAACTGGATTTGGCCAGGAGTGGAGACTGATCCAAGCATTATTGGGTCAGTGGGACCATAGGACTGTCTGCTCCCTGCCCAGGGAGGGGATGGGAAGTTGCGGAGAAGAAAAATGACAAGATGTAGTGGGATGAGGAAGGGACCTTGAATAAGGATATACAGGGATTGGAAAAAAAATTTCAGAGGGAAAGCTGAACACAAAGTAAATATATGTGTAGCAATCTCATTTCCATTACCACCGTTGATAAGCCATGCTTATGATTCTTATCCTCTTTATAGTTATTGTTAATTTTTCCTCATTTTAAATTTATGTAACTGGTTTTTTGTTAAATACAAAATAAAGAAAAAAAAAGAGTTAGGCTGTTTCTTTGTAACCTTGTATGGCAATGTTGAAATTGATTTTTCTTTAAATTCATCTGTCTGGGTCTTAATATGTCTATGATCTGTTTTAACAAATTTTTCTAAATTTCTTATCTTGGCACTCATTTTAACCAACTTTTTTTCCCTTTATTTATTTTCCATTTGTCAAGAAAAACAGTAAATTGAATTTAAAATGCTGATAAGTTAACAATAACTACAAAGAAAATAAAAATCATAAGCATGACTTATCAAGGGTGATAATGCAAATAATTTGCCACACATAAAATTACTTTGTGCTCAGCTTTGAGTCTGGTTCGGACTCTACTGGATATACCAACTACATTGAATCACACCCTGTGTGATGAATGGATGGCAGGATGGGATGGGGGTCAGCTAAAGGATGACTGAGAGGAGGAGAGGGAGGGAAAACAGTGGTGGGTTGATTAAGAAAACATTTTAAATAAAAAATGTATCCTTCCAAAAATATAAGCTACTTCCTTATCAACACCTAATAAATATATAATTTCTAACAAAGCTCTATGTTACCAGTGGAAGCTGTATTGAGACGTTTCAGAGAAACATGTGCGATTGTTCCAGTAAAAATAGCCTTCATTGGCTCACATATTTTAATATTTTGCCCTCAGTTTGTGGAACTGCTTTTTTGGAAGGACTAGGAAGTATGGACTTGTTGGAGAAGATGCATCATTGAAGATGGCTTTAAGGTTGTCAAGAGCCCATAGCATTCCCAGTTAGCTTGCCCTTATGCTTTGCCCCATCACTATTGTCTCAAAATGTAAGCTCCCAGATATTTTTCCTGTACCATGTTTGTCTGCTGACGTATTTCCTCATATATAGTCATGGCCTCAAGGCTCCTGGGACCTTGAGCCCCAGAGAAAAGAATTTTTATATAAATTGCATTGATAATGAGTTTTTCTCACTACACGGTGAAAGAAAAGTAACTGAGACACCATGCTTGTGAAAACCTAGGTATTGTGCCCCACATAAATAACAGCCTTCAGCCTGAGTTCAACGATGTTGAGATTTCTCAATTTGACCCTTCCACTCCTACAAGGAGGGTTCTCAGAACCATTTGATTTAATACACATTATTATTAAGTGCATGCTAAAGCAAAGTATCTTGTCAGATACTAGCAGATGCAGTTTTACCAGATATCTACCTTCCAAAATGAGTTTATCATTCAAGAGGGTTACAAACTGCAATGGGAGATCATGTGGCTACCCTAGTAAATACATGTATTTAGTGTCCAGTCTTCATTTGTATTTGTGTCTACAGAATGACATTAGATGTAAACAAATCTTTGATTTTCTTACAATTCCCTGTTCAGAAAGAGAAGGTATCACTGAACCTTGATGCCATGGTAGAAAACAATTCTGCCCCCGCCCAGAAAGATGTATTCTGGGACCAGGATGGGTCTGTGGTTTTGGACCCAGACTGCCCTTGGCAGACAGGACTGGAGTTTGGCTGTGAGGAGCTCCTCCTGCCACACCTAAAAGAGGGGACCTTGCACTTTGAAATTCAGACCCCACACAGAGGTGAAGTGAGCAGGTTCTGGCTCCTGATTCCCCACCGGGAAAATTGTCTTCTGGGAACAGGATCTGTCTGTGGTGCTTAATCCCAATCTCCCCTTGGCAGACAGGACTGGGGTTTGAGTGTGAGGGGCTCCTGCAGCCACACAAAAAGAGGGGATCTTGCAGGGCCTGCCCCTGCTAAAGGGCAAACTGCATCATCAGAGAAGGACTGAGGCCTTCAAAGTCAGACCCATGCCCAGAGTACAGTCAGAGATCAAGCAGACCCCTTGCTCAGAGGAGACAGGAGACATACCAGCCCTCTTGCCACAACTGACTAGGAGCTACATAATTGTGAACCACTGAAGTCATGGGCAGATGCCAGTGCAAAAATATATATAATAATATAAGGAATAACAAGGCAACTCCAGAAGGAAGTGGTGGTTCTACAACTACAAGACCTGAACAGAACAATGAAGACGAAGCAGAAGGAAACAACACCAAAAACATCTTTCTGAAGATTATTGAAGCCTTCAAAGAAGATATAAAAATTCCCTTAAAGAAATAGAAGAAAATACAAACAAAATATTAGAAGAGATGAACAAATCCTTGAAAGAAAACCAAGAAAAGGTAAACCAAAAAATGAAAGAAACATTCCAAGACCTGAAAACTGAAATAGAAGTAATAAAAGAGGCACAAAATGAGGCAAAGATGGAAATAGAAAACCTGAAGAAAAGAGCTTGGACTACAGACACAAGCATAACCAACAGAATCCAAGAGATGGAAGAGAGAGTCTCTGAAGTGGAAGACTCTGTAGCGGAAATAGATACATTAGTCAAAGAAAATACTAAAACCAAAAAAGCCATAACACAAAATGTTCAGGAAATCTGGGACACCATGAAAAGTCCTAACTTGAGAATAGTAGAAAAAGAAGAAGAATACCAGCTCAAAGGCACAGATAATGTATTCAACAAAATCATAGAAGAAAACTTTCCTAACCTAAAGAAGGAAATGCCTATAAAGATACAAGAAGCTTATAGAACACCTATTAGATATGATCCTAAAAATAGTTAGCATGCCACATAATAAATAATCAGGCCACAAAACATACAGAACAAAGAAAAAAATTTAAGATCTGCAAAAGAAAAGGGACAACTTACATATAAAGTCAAGTCCATCAGAATAACACCTGACTATTCAATGGAAATGATGAAAGCTAGAAGGGCTTGGTGAGAAGTTATACAGACACTAAAAGACCATGGCTGCCAAACTAGACTACTATATCCAGCAAAATTATAAATCACCATAGATGGAGTAAACAAGATATTTCATGACAAGGTCAGACTGAAACAATACCTTCTACCAATCCGGCCCTCCAGAAAGCATTAGAGGGAAAACTTCAACCTAAGGATTCCAGATACACCCATAAAACCACAAGACAATCAATAATCCCACAGAAGAAAAGTTCAGAGGAAGGAAATACATAGAAGCTACTACCAAAAATAGCAGGAACCAGCAATCATTGGTCACTAATATCCCTTAATATCAATGGACTCAACTCACCTATAAAAAGGCACACACTAACAAAATGGACACAAAAAGAGAAGTCATCCATCTGCTGCATACAACAAACACATCTTGAACCACAAAGACAGACACAGGCTTAGAGTAAAGTGTTGGGAAAAGATTTTCCAGTCAAATGGCCCTAAGAAGCAAACTGGGGTTGCCATCCTAATATCTAACAAAGTAGACTTTAAGCTAAAAGCAATTAAAAGGGACCAAGATGGACATTACTTATTCATCACAGGAACAATTGGTCAAGAGGATATTTCAATCCTGAATATTTATGCCCCTAAAATAAGGGCTCCTACCTATGTAAAAGAAACACTGCTAAAGCTCAAATCCCACATCAGTTTTCACACCCTAAGAGTGGGAGACTTCAATACCCCACTTTCAATCCTGGATAGGCCAACTGGACAGAGAGTCAACAGAGAATTAAGGAGTCTAAAAGAGGTTATGATACAAATGGACTTAATAGATATCTACAGAAGCTTCCACCCAAACGCAAAGGAATATACATATTTCTCAGCTCCTCATGAAAATTTCTCTAAAATTGACCACATAATTGGTCATAAAGCAAATATACATAAATAAAAAAATTGGAAATAATCCCTTGTATCATATCTGACAACCAGGGCCTAAAGTTAGAGTTCAACAACATCAAAAATCAAAGAAAGCCTACCAACTCATGGAAACTAAACATCACTCAGCTAACCACCTCTGGGTCAAGGAAGAAATTAAGAAAGAAATCAAAGACTTCCTAGAATTTAATGAAAATGAATCCACAACGTACCCAAACTCGTTGGGACATAATGAAAGCAGTGTTAAGAGGAAAATTCGTAGCAGTAGATGCCTATACGAAAAAAGTAGAGAAATCCTACACTAGAGAATGAACAGCTCAGCTGAAAGCCTTAGAACAATTAGAAGCAAACTTACCTAGAAGGAGTAGATGGCAGGAAATAATCAAACTTAAGAGCTGAAATCAATACAATTTAAACTAAAAGAACAATACAAAGAATCAATGAATCTAAGAGTTGGTTCTTTGAGAAAGTCAACAAGATAGATAAACCCTTATCCAAACTAATCAAAAAGCAGAGAGAGAATATTCAAATCAACAAAATCAGAAATGAAAAGGGAGATATAACAATGGACCCCCAGGAAATCCAGAGAATTATCAAGTCATACTTTGAAAATCTATATTCCATAAAAATGGAAAACCTAGAAGAAATGGACAGCATTTTGGACAGGTACCATTTACCAAAATTAAATGAAGATCAGATTAATTACCTAAATATACCTATAACCCTAAAGAAAATTAAATCTGTTATTAAAAGCCTCCCAAGTAAAAGAAGCCCAGGTCTAGATGGTTTCAGTGCAGAATTCAACCACACATTCAAAGAAAAACTACTACCATCACTCCTCAAACTATTTCACACAGTAGAATCTGAAGGAATATTGCCAAAGTCCTTTTTTGAGGCCAGGATAACCCTAATACCCAAGCCACTAAAAGACACAACCAAAAAGGAGAACTATAGACCAATTTCCCTCATGAATAATGATGCGAAAATTCTCAACAAAACTGTGACAATTCATATACAGCAATATATAAAAATATCACCCACCATGACCAAGTAGGCTTCATCCCAGAAATGCAGGGACGGTTCAACATATGAAAAACTGTAAATGTTATCCATCATATCAACAAACTGAAGAAAAAAAAGCCACATGATCATATCCTTAGATGCTGAAAAAGTCTTTGACAAAATCCAAAGCTCTTTTATAATTAAAGCCCTGGAGAGATTAGGAATACAGGAAAAATACCTAAATAGAATAAATGCAATTTACAAGAAGCCAACAGGACTGGAGAGATGGCTCAGCAGTTAAAATCATTGACTTGTTCTTCCAGAGGTCCTGAGTTCAATTCCCAGCATCCACATGGCAGCTAACAACTGTCTGTAATTCCAAGAGCTGACATCCTTACACAGTTATACATGTAGGCAAAACACAAATTCACATTAAATAAATAAATAAATAAATAAATAAATATTTTAAAAAAGCCAACATCAAACATCATAATGGAGAAAAACTCAGAGTAATCCCACTAAAATCAGGAACTAGACAAGGATGTCCTCTCTCCCCTCATCTATTCAATATTGTTCTCAAAGTTTTAGCTAAAGTAATAAGAGAACAAAAGGGGATTAAGTGGATTAAGGGGATACTAATTGGAAAAGAAGAAGTGAAACTATCTCTATTTGCAGATGATATGATTGTATACATAAGTGACCCGCAGATTCTACCAGAAAACTCCTACAGCTGATTAACACCTTCAGCAATGTAGCAGGATACAAGATTAACTCAAAGAAATCAGTAGGCCTTCTCTACACTAAAGATAACAGGGCTGAAAAAGAAATAAAGGAATCATTATCCTTTATAATAGCTGCAAATAGCATTAAATACCTTGGTGTAACTATAACCAAATAATTAACTGATCTATTTGACAAAATTTTTAAGTCACTGAAGAAAGAAATTGAAGAGGCTATCGGAAAATGGAAAGCTCTCCCATGTTCCTGGATAGATAGGATCAACATAGTAAAATTGGCAATTCTTCCAAAAGCAATTTACAGATTCAATACACTGCCCATCAAAATCCCAACATAATATTTTATGGACATTGAAAGAACAATGCTCAACTTCATTTAGAATAACAGGAAAGCAAGCTTTGCCAAAACACTTTTGCTCAACAAAAGAACCTCAGGAGGAATCACCATTTCTGACTTTAAGTTATACTATAGAGCTCCAGTAATAAAAACAGCAGAGGGAATGCTCAGCAGAGGAACTACGTATGGCTGAAAGGCACCTGAAAAAGTGCTCTTCATCTTTAGCCATCAGAGAAATGCAAATCAAAACAACTTTGAGATACCACCTAACACCTGTTAGATTGGCTAAGATAAAAGGCACAGATGACAGCCTATGTTGGAGAGGATGCGGAGCAAGGAGAACACTCCTCCATTGTTGGTGGGAGTGTAGGCTTGTCCAGCCACTTTGGAATGCAATATGGAAGTTTCTCAGAAAATTAAGTATCAATCTCCCCAAGGACCCAGCAATACCACTTTTGGGTGTATACCCTAAAGAGGCACATTCACACTCCAAAGGTATTAGCTCAGCTATGTTCATAGCAGCATTATTTGTAATAGCAAGAACCTGGAAACAACCTAGATGTCCCTCAACTGAAGAATGGATTAACAAACTGTGGTACATCTGCACAATGGAATACTACTCAGCAGTAAGAAAAAATGATATCCTAAAATTCGCAGACAAATGGATGGATTTGGAGAATATCCTCCTGAGCGAGGTATCACAATCTCAGAGAGATAAGCAGGGGATGTACTCACTCACTAGTGGTCTCTAAACAAACAAACAAGAAAAAAAGCCAAATATGCCCAAGTGGCAAACCACAACCACTGAACAGCTTGAGATCAGAAGCACCCTGGACTGACCCTTCGAATCCCACTCCAACTCTAGGAACACCAGACTCACTCTTGGCGGGGGGACAAAACTGGATTTGGCCTGGAGTGGAGACTGATTCAAGCATTATTGGGTCAGTGGGACCGTAGGACTCTCCGCTCCCTGCCCAGGGAGGGGATGGGGAGTTGAGGAGAAGAAAAATGACAAGATGTTGTGGGAGGGGGAAGGGACCTTGAATAAGGATATACAGGGATGGAAAAAAAAATTCAGAGGGAAAGCTGAACAGAAAGTAAATATATGTGTAGCAATCTTATTTGCATTACCACCGTTGATAAGTCATGCTTATGATTCTTATCCTCTTTAGAGTTTTTGTTAATTTTTCCTCATTTTAAATTTATGTAACTGTTTTTTTGTTAAATACAAAATAAAGAAAGAAAAAAACCAAAAACCAAAACAAAACCAAAAAAAACCATCAACGCTTTTGTTAAATAAAGATGTTAAGCAGGCAAAAAAAAATTTGCAGGCAAATGGATGGATTTGGAGAATATCGTCCTGATCGAGGTCTCACAAACTCAGAAAGATAAACAGGGGATATACTCACTCATTGCTGGAGTTTAAACAAAAAAAGCTAAGTATGTCCAAGCAGCAAACCACAACCACTGAACAACTCGGGATCTGAATCACCTTGGACTGGCACCTTGGAGACCATTCCCTCCAGAAGAACACCTTACCCAGTCTTGATGTTGGGGTGAGGAAAGCAGATCTGCCTGGAGTGGATGCTGAACTAAGCCACCTGGGGATCTTGGGACCTTCTGCCCTTGTTGGGGAGGTAAGGAGATGGGGAGAAGACAGAGTGACTGGGAGGGGTGGGAGGGGGAAGGAAGTTTAAACAAGGGGATGCATGGATAAACAAATGACATTTTATTCATGATATTAAAAGAATACTAAAAAATACCCCAAAACAGTAAAAAA
>PVIH01031406.1:0-10856 GCA_004025045.1 Sigmodon hispidus | reverse complement strand
GGGAGCTGAACTCTCCCTCCCAGGCTGGGATAAAGGCACTGAGGCCTCTAGCCCCCTCCTGACCTCTGGGCGGGGTCCGAATCCGCCCCTCGGAGACCCCAGCAGTTGGTTTGCTCAGTTCGAGGTCGTGGCGGGGTTTCCCTCAGCAGGAGTCGTGGAAGTGGTCAGGGACAGCGTCCACCTGCCCCTGCCCCAGAGAGCGCTGGGATTCTGCAGCCAGCGCTGGGTCCCAGAAGTGGAACCAGCAACAATGGGAGCTCAACTCTCCCTCCCAGGCTGGGATAAAGGCACTGAGGCCTCTAGCCCCCTCCTGACCTCTGGGCGAGGTCCCTTGTTTTTCTTTTCAATTTTCCTTTCTTGTGTAAGGTTTTATTTAATTAAACAGAATCACTGTTTATCATGATAGAACAAATAAAAATACTGTTAAAATAGTCAAACATAAACAAACAGTTGCCAAGTCCCAAAATCTGTGGAATGGTCTGTCTGAAGTCATGGAGCTTATCTCAGCCTTTTACTTTTTTACTATCAAATACATTTTAATTCACTTATTTGCCACACATACACACAAAGGTAAAAGAATACAATGGCTGAGTTGAAATTAGGAATGAGTCTTTCATCAACGATGTGTCCTCTTGCTTACCTTCTGTCTTTTCTCATAAAACACTATTGAATTTTTTCGTCCTCTTTTTATTTATACTATATTAACATGTATACCTGCTTATGGATATACATGTATCCGTTATAGGCAGGATCAGCATATGAAGGAGATGATAGGTTTTTGTTTGTTTCTTGAATTGCCTCACTTAATATTATGCTTTCCAAGTTTGTCTGTTTCACTGCAAATTTTATAGCTAAATTGTGCTCATACACACACAAACACACATACATACACATTCCATTTCTTTGTTGACAGGCATCTAGTTTAGTTCCTTTTCCTTGCCGTCATAAATAAAGCATCCATGTATATAAATGTTTAAATATTTTTATGTTAGGATATGGAATAATCTTGGTTTATGCCCAGGAGTATAATAGTTGGGTCTAATGGTAGCTCAACTTTTAAATTGTTGTCTCATATAAATTTAACATAAAACTCTTATTAGTATTAAGGAGATAGTTTTAGGTATCATATCAGTGAACTACAAATTATACTACAGAGTGATAGTGACAAAGACAGCCTGACAAAGGCGTGAAAACAGATTGATGTAACCTTGTCAAAGACTCAAAGATAAAGCAACAAATCTATGACCACAAGTGTTCATAGGTGTATGGGTTAATGTCTAGATCTTCAATTCAATTCCATTGATCCACAAGTCTGTTTTTATGCCAGTACCAGGCTGTTTTTATTACTGTGGCTCTATAGTATAATTTGAAGTCAGGGATGGTAATGACTCCTGAGGTTCTTTTGTTGAGCAAAATTGTTTTGGCAATCCTGGCTTTCCTGTTATTCCAAATAAAATTGAGTAATGTTCTTTCAACGTCTGTAAAAAATTGTGTTGGGATTTTGATGGAAAGCGCATTGAATCTGTAGACTGCTCTTGTAGGATTGCCATTTTCACTATGTTGATCCTACCTATCCAGGAACATGGGAGAGCTTTCCATTTTCTGATATCCTCTTCAATTTCTTTCTTCAATGATTTAAAATTTTTGTGAAACAGATCTGTTACTTCTTTGGTTATAGTTACTCCAAGGTATTTAATGCTATTTGTAGCTAATCTAATTTTTTTATCTGATTATGCCAAGAATTCTTGAGGATAACCAGAACTTTCTCAGGAGAGAGTTATCATCTATTTTTTTTGTCTGAATCCTTCATATTAAACACAGTATTTGCTAAGGATGTAGCTTAATATAAAATGTTTTACTTCTTATTTCAGTTTTGTTAGGAAAATAGGTAGAAAGAGTTTAATAGCTTTTATAAATTCATGTAGTAGCTGTTTAAAGTTCCAATTAATAAGCCAAGAACTGAGTGACTTTGATGCACGAGTTTTTCTACGCTACTAACTTGAAGACAGCCAATTTTCAATTGTCAGTAGCATTTTCCCAAAGTCCATCAACTTTAAGCAAATAGGTACCAGATCTTACACTTGTAATGCTGATCTTTCAAGAGCATTAGGGTCAAAGATTTGGTATCTGGACTTTGTAAGTTGGTTCTAACTCCCTGTGGACTATTTATGGCAATTAGAATACACTTTCTGCCTTTGAAAGATGCATATGGTATCTTCAGATCCACTTAAATAATCATAGATTGCCATGGGTAATATAAAGCTAACAAGGAATTCATGAAATTGAGGTTTTGAAAATACACAGCACCAGTGAAACATTGATGGATGGAGCTACTGGGGTTTCAGCTGCTTACTTCTCCTATTTCTTTGGTTACACTGTTCCCTCAGATTTTATCTTCAGAAGTGGCCAAAGTAAGCACTACTTGGCAACCAATAGTCTCAGAATATTCAAAATCAACAGTCTTGGTGCAGTTTTTCTCAGACTCAGGGCTAATTTAAACGTACTTGCCAAGGCACTAACTGGTTAGGATTACTTTTTTACTTTATTATTTGTTATGATTATTATGATCACACTTCTGCCCTCTTTGCCATTAAAATGGTAAGCATTTCCTAGCAATTAATAGCCATTCATTGCAAAACCCACCATTGGCAAGACATAGCAAGGATGCTAATCTCTAATTTCATAGGTGTCAGGGAGTAAAGCTGACCTTTTGTGATTTACTCATGGTACAGATCAGTAGCAACCAAAGAAGCACATTGCCAGCTACACAAAATGCTTTTGGATTCTAAAACACTCCAAATCAATGGTAAGTACAGTAGTAAATTACTGAGAGTGAGGAATATTTTTTTCAAATATTTCCAAATAAAACTTTCTCCATATACAAATATTTTTCTGAGTTAAAAAAAGAAGAAAAGTGCTCCTTTTTGATCCAAGACCTTAACAATTTTCAATGTATGTATGTTTAGTAAATTATCCACACATATTAATTCATTTAGATAAGAAATACATGCATATAGCAAAACACTCACAAATTATGATATGTATTCAATTAAAGCATTGCATCATATCCCTCTTGCCCCCTATTTCTAGTCAACCAAATAATTATTAGATTCTTGATTTATGGTTAAGACCTCTGATTCTTCATTTATACTTACATTGTTATTTGCTTAAGGGACTTTAACAATTTCTAGCTTCAACTCAAATGTTCAGCTGCTGAGAGATCATATTAAAACAATATCTCTTACATTTCAAAGGAAACCACACCTTCTGAGCCTCTATCAATAGGAAATAGCTTTCCCTCTTTAAAAAGAAACATGTGTGTTCTTGTGAAGTTGGCATAAATACTCAAACAGCCAGAGCTGGAGAATAAAAATAATGATTCTGGATAGAATCTCATAGCATGCCCTATGGATATTAGGTGGCTTTTAAAAGTTATTATGGAAAGTTCTTATGAAAATTTATTTACACAGAGAATTTATTTGTATTTTTATTAAATTTTTTCATTCAATATATTTTTGTGTCAACATATTATATATTTAATAAAAATAGTCTGAAATATCAGAGAGATAGAGAAACGAACCACAGCCACTTCTTACCTCACCAACTCCTCAGGTCTGGCTCGCTGAACCTCAGACTCCAAACTTCTCTCTCCTCAGGCAACCACGGAAGTGTCAGGGAAACTGAGCTCCTCCCTTCCCTCCCTTCTCTTCCTGCTATCTTATTTCCTCTGCCAGCATTCCTAGAACTAGGATTAAGGGCATGTGCTACAATTGCCTGGCTCTGTTAGGCCTTTAGCTCACAGAGATACAAATGGATCTCTGCCTCTCAAATGCTGCGATTAGAGGTGTGGGTCAAGACTCTCTGATAATCCTGAATTGGCTCTGTCCTCTGATATTACAGACTATTTTTATTAAATATGCCATCATATAACCCCTTTTGTGTCAAAAATTTTAAAAAAGAAAGTTATAACTAATATAAGAAAAACTATATACAAGAGGTACAAAACTATATACAATAGGTACAATATATAAGCAATAATTAAATCAATAATGTTCAGTCCATTAACAATTGACAAATTCAAGAAAATATTCCGTTATTTATCTTATTTTGGTGAGTTCAAAGGATTTTACATAAGTTACTTTCTAACTTACATTACCAACTGAAAACTATCTTTGGTTGTCTCTCAGACTTATACACTTTATATCTCTTAGTAAGTTTCTTTTATAAAACTGTAACTATGGAAACTTCCACTTTTATTAAATATGCAATATGTCACCATGTATTCTGGTTATGTGTTTTCTTCCCCAAACTCCTCACAGAACAGAAGGTGAGGACTCGGTAACAAGTTAGCAAAACTGATCAGTCAAAGAAGACCATAACTTTAAAATCAATTAGCAATAGAACTTGCAGGATGTTTGTGACACCATGATAAAAACAAATCAGCAAATTATATGTGTTGAAGAAAGCAAATAAATTCAGGTCAAATATATGCAATAAATTTATAGGAAGGTTTTTCCCAAATCTGGAGAAAGAGATGCCCTTCTAGGCATTAAAAGTCTAGAGAATGCTGAATTGATAGGGGCCAGAAAAGAATCTCCCTACTCCATATAACAGTAAAGACATGAGCTAGACAGCACAAAGAAACTGCAAACTGAAAACCAAAAGGATCTATTCACCTGGAAAGGCAGGTCGATGAGAATGACTGATTCCTCAATGGAAACTTTCAAACCCACAAAAGATTTGTTTCTGAAAAATGACAAATGTCAGCTTAGACCTGGCAAAACTGTGAAAACTGAAGGAGAAACATAGAATGATAAAAGAAATATAAGTAATGAATAAAAAAGAGCTAAAGAGGGTGGCTGGAGAGATGACTCAGCGGTTAAGAGCACTGACTGCTCTTCCAGTGGACCAGGGTTCAATTCCCAGCACACACATGGCAGTTCACAACTGTCTGTAGTTCCAGTTCCAGGCAAAACACCAAGGCAAATAAATAAATAAATAAATAAATAAATAAATAAATAAATAATAAGTTTGTTTGTTTGTTTTTTAACAAAAGAAAAATCATGAGGGAAGACTTTCTTAAAAAACTAAGCTAAAGAAATTTATATCATTATATCTGTCTCACAGAGAATATTGGCAAGAAATCTTTGGATTGGAGAGAAAAATAAGTATATCCAAGAGATAATCAAGAAAGAAATAAATGAATAGTGGTTGATCATAGTAAGGTTGTGAAAATAAACTAAATGCCAGTAATTAATATACTTTTTGATAATAACCTTGTTTAATGACTTCAATTCCCTAATCAAAAATCACAGACAACTTCTCTTATAAAACAGGATCCATTTATTTATGATCTTCAAAAATCAGGTTCAAGGCTGGACACCAACTGACATCAAAAAGATTGCAAAAAGGATTCCAAGAAATGAAATCAGAAAACAAGCAACTTTTATAAAAAGTCGCACAGGAAAAAAATTCCAACTTAGATTGAACCTACCAAAAAATGTGAAGGACCTTTATCATGGGTACTTAGAAAACTGACCAAATCAAGGAAGGCATTGGACTGAGGATAGGAACACTTTTCATGCTCACAAATAAGAGAAATATTGTGGAAATGACCATTTTTATGAAGAGCAGCAATTTGGGATCAATGCAAATTGAATCAAAAACTTCTTTCCATTCTTCATGGAAATAGAAAAAGAAACCTACTGTTAAACTTAATGTGTGAAGCAGAGTTGATCCCAGAGAAACCAAACAATCCTGGGAAAAAATAATGATGTGGGAGGAATTACCAAACGTCATCTCAAGTTGTCCTACAGAACTAGAGTAAGAAAAACAGCATGGTACTGGTACAAAAAAAGACATACTAATCAATGGGATAGAGGACCCATATATGCTTATGTAATTACAGCTACTTGATTCTTGACAATGATACCAAAGATATACATTAGAGAAAAAACAGACTCTTCTCCAAATAGTGCTGGGAAAACATCATGCCCTCACTGTTAGGTTTTTTGCACGTGATAGGACACACACACATACACACACACATACACACACACACACACACACACACACACACACACACACACACTACCAGATGCCACACGAGAGTTTATTTCAGAGAGTTATCAAGAGACCGATACCTAGAGAAAAGTGGGAGAGAGGAGGGAGAGAAAGACAGAGAGAGAGGGAGGGAAGAGGGAAGAGAGAGGAGAGAGAGGGGACTGTCACATGGCATTTCTTTTTAAGAGAAGGAGTGGGCATGAATCCATGTAGCCATGCCTAGGGACATGCCCTCTGTACTCAGCACCATGTTGGCTTTACCATGTGGCCGTCACATGGTTACATGCCAGGAATTCTTATTTCACCCAGCGCCATATTGGGTCTACCATGTGGCATGCCAAGAATAGTTACACTCAACTGTTGCCTTAGCTCATAAAGAACATTTTGATTGTGTTGCTTTCTTTTTCCTGCTTTAACTTCTTTTCTCCATATTTTTTCTCCATTTATTTTCTCTTCTTCTCTTTGTCAATTCCATTTTCCACTAACTTTGTCAGTAGAAGCAAAACTAAAGCCCAAGGATTGTATTATATTGTCTTCACTTGGCTGCCCATGCTAGGTAAGGTTTTGCTACCAGGTTTCAGAGTTTTTCTTTGTTGGCTTACATGTATAGTCCAGTATGTATAATGGCCTGTTAGCAAAAGAAATGAGTAATATATACATGTATATATATATATGCATATATGTATGTATGTTTGTGTGTTGCTCTGTTCACTTAGAAACATAATTCTGGAGGAATTTCAAAAATTTATAAACTGTTACATTGAAAAGAATTTAAAACCCTTAGTGAAAAAAGAAATGCCAACTTTTTTTAGGCAGCAAATCTGTTATTTAACCCCCAATTCACTGATGAAATAACCTCAGACTCAGAAATTTCTAGCGTACTTCAGTTCGTAAACAATCCAGAGAAAAACTCACAAGACATCTACCAGAGGAATTGTACAAAATTTGGAACAAAATTTCTAAGGCTTACTGATGAAAAATCTCCATGGGATGTTTTTATCATTCTTCTTTTCTCTGCTTTCTTAAAATTACACTATCATTTCTGACTTGGTCCAAAATGATTTCATTTGGGAGGAGTACATTGCACTTTCTGCCTGCTCTCCTTACTCTCCTCCCAGACTCCCCAGCCCATGTGGCTGTGTGTCCTACTTGGTCTGGTACAGGAACATCGTTTCCATGGTTTACAGTAAGTCTTTAGATGGATAAGAAGGAAGCTCTGAGATTCATATTGGAACTTGAGTAAGTTTGGGTCCAAAGGAGCATTTCTCCTGTTCGGTGCATTGTCTACCCTACCTGGAGCATGGGGTGGGAACAAATCAGAGAAAACAGGCAGTGAAAAGACAGTTTTCCTGAGTTGTCAAGGCTGCCTTTGAGTTTCAGGAATTTCATCTTTGGGAAAGAATTTTGTTTTGCTTAGAGGCCCAGTGCTCAGCTGTGAGCCCATGGAGATGACATGCTCGAAGTCACATTTGGTCCTGCCCAGATGAGTATATGCCATCCACAGGAGAATTCACCATCTCACAACTTCCTCATCTGTCCAACTGTTTGTCTCTTAATCAGAGGACAGAAAATGTTTCTGTATTCACTCAGGAAAATATAAAATCAGGACAGGTTGTGTTTTATCAAGTTTGGATGAGAACCTCTCTCTCTCTCTGTTTACACTTTTATGTGTTCATCATTCTAGAGAATTTTCTATGTCCATTCCACTTGCTAGCCATCACCTAAGATATCTTTTCCTCTTGCTCAAAGTTTCAAAGGTTTATTTAAATGACTGCCACCTTAGTGTGCACTGCAGATGTTAAGAGCCCTGGGGCCTAACAACTATTTTCTGTGTGTTCAGTACACTTTGGGGACGCAATAATCTCTACACCTAGCCACTGAGAAATCAGTTGCTGTGGGAAAAAAAAAACTTACATAATTCTTTTAGTTCTTTTACTTTCCATCTATGTTGCTCTGCAAAAGATGGTGCAATCTTGGTCTACTTTATAGAATTCAGTACTTGAAATTGTGTTGACTTCAAAGAAGACATTTGGATGATAGTAGATCACCAGATATTGTGTGTATGTGTGTTTGTGTGTGTGTGTGTGATAACAAGGTTAATATGAGGTGTCTTTCTTAGTTACTGTTCATTTTAATTTAGGGTATCTCATTGATCAGGAAACACTTACGTGGTTAGATTATCTGATCATCAAGTCCAGAAATATCCTTGTTTTGGCCTCCTCGGCACAAAGTTAACCTTTTTTACACTGCTTAAGAATAGTCTTTTGTGTGGGTACTGGAGCTTGACCTTAGTCCCTCATGATAGTGCAGAAACAAATTTATTGGCAGAGCCCTTATTCTTGCCCCAGATGTTATTATTTTCAGAATAAGGTTTTTATTGTTATTTATTGTGTATGTTTGTTGGGACTGGGGGTGCCACAGTTCATGCGTGAAAATGAACATACAACCTGGCTATGCTTGTGATGGCTATGCTTGTGTTGAGTTCTCAGTCTGTGGATTATAATACATTGTTTTACTAATATATATCTAACAGTCCTTTAATTTTTCTCCTATCAAGTTTGATGCGTAGTTAGATTTTCTTTTAAGCAAGCACTGATTGTGAAAAAGAACAACTGGAATCTACTCTTTGCAGTGGGCATTTTGGAACACAGAGCATATGATTAGTATCTCAGATTATTATTACAATATTGGATGTAAGATAACTGATTTACTGAATTTTTGTCTTTCAGTATGTTCTCAAATGTTTATATCAGTTAAAAAATACTCCATTGTCATTGGAAAAAATATAAAAGTGTGCTTTCTGTACATAACAATGACCATGCCTCTTGCCTGCTAGGAGGTCAGATTCACACCTTTCTCCAGATTCCTGGTAGGAAAAGAGTGTCCCAGTTAAGCAAACAAGCGCACTAAAGGCTGGTCCAGAGGCATTCACATTGTAGCTAATCTCTATTTATCTTAAAATAATTTCTCACTTTGTCAGATTTAATGGTGCATTCATAATGAAGTGTCAGAGGATTCGTAACTGGTTTTGATGATAAAATGGTTTAGGAAGGCAATCATACTATACAGATTGCTCCATTTCTTAAAGTCCTCCAAATGTGTGCATTCCCTTTCTCCTCACAGTGGCCTTCAGTGAGGGTGGCATGCTGAAAAGTTATTTCCCTCATGTTTCAGAGTAAACTGATGTTCACAGAATTGATTGGCACAGATAAGAAAATAGCCCAGGAATCAGGCCTTCTGATTCTGTTTAAGTTTTTGTTTGTTGTTTTTTCTTTCTTTCTTTTCTCCTTTCTTTTTTTTCTTTTTGATTTTTCCAGACAGGGTTTCTCGGTGTAACAGTCTTGGCTGTCCTGGAACTCATTCTGTAGACCAGACTGGCCAGATCTGCCTGCCTCTGCCTCCCAGGTGCTTGGGTCAAAGGTGTGCACCACCACCACTTGGTGGCCTTCTGATTCTGTACTTGCTCTTCTATCTATCACTGGTGAGTTTCTATCAATATTAAAATAAAATTATTTAAAGCCTAGTTTCTTAAGTTCCTTTGCAGAAAATCTTTTGGGGGAGTGATCTTTCTAAAGATGTTTCTATGTCAAGAAAGAGAGGGTGAAGGGAGGAGCCAGTACAGAACTGGGCTCAAGAGGAGTGAACTCTTCTAATTTGCATCACACTGGAAATATCATCAATCTAGATGTTCATCACTCTAGAGGTATTTTTCCCAGAAGGGAGAAGGGTGCTGTTGCTACCTTTTTTCTTGGGTCAGTCACTTGTGTATCACACCCTAAGAGTGTAAACCTTCCTGGACAGATAGAAGGGTCTCAGAGCCAAAGAAGGATGTCACATTGAAGAAGATTGTGCAAGAGAACATTGCTGAACACAGGAATGCCATGGCACTGAGTGACAGAGATAAAATTTGTCATGAGTTTTAAATTCATTTGGTCACTGCTCAGTTTTATTTTAAATCTGAACTTTTAAGTATTACTTTATAAAAACAAGTTGAGGTCCCAAGGGGCATTTTCAAATACTAATTAGAGTATATGTCTCTTTGCATAAAAGAAAACCTGTCCCAGAAAAATAAAGTTGATTCTTATGAGTTTTAAGTACTAAACAGTTTTGAGTTGAGTTGGGTATAATCTAAAGAGAACTTAGATTTCATCACAAATGCAGCATGAAAGAATAAAAAATTCTGAAAATAATTATCCTATTTTGAAAATGAATATGATTATGATAGTTTAGTGTTAAAAATTATTTGAACAAAAATAGTCACACTTTTTACTTATTAAATGAAAACTCTATGCCTTAATTCTTTCATATACTCAGTATAGAGTACTAGAGCCACATATGTAGAGAATATTGCAAGGATAAATCTCATGGGCCTTGAAAGGGCTTGAGTGCAGCCACAGCACACATTGTACATACAACTTGCTTCTTCCTTCTTTTCAGAGAGAGGATCTCTTAAAACTCAGACTGATACTGGCATAAAAACAGACTTGTGGACTAATGGAATAGAATTGAGGATCCAGACATTAACCCAAAAACCTATGAACACCTGATTTTTGACAAAGAGTCCCAAAACATTCAATGGAAAAAAGATAGTATGTTTAACAAATGGTGTTGGCATAACTGGAAGGAAGTTTGTAGAAAAATGCAAATAGATCCGAGCCTGTCACCCTGCACAAAACTCAAATCCAAGTGGATCAAAGACCTCAACTTAACCCCAACCACTTTGAACTTGATAGAAAAGAAAGTGGGAAATACACTTCTACAAATTGGCACAGGCCACCACTTCCTAAATATAA
>PVIH01031405.1:0-10857 GCA_004025045.1 Sigmodon hispidus | reverse complement strand
TAATAATAATTTAAAGTATTTTGAGATTAAGAGTTAATTTTTTGATTAAAGTAAATTTAATAATTTATATTTTAAAATTATTTTATATTATATACTTTAGAAAAAGATTTACTATGACTATTAATTATTTATAGTGACAATAATTATTTATAAATATTATTTTGGTAATTTGGGCATAGTTTTTACTATTATTTTTTGGTGAATGAGGGGCACTGACAATTTTATGAGGGTCTTGAAGCTAGATTACTTTAGCTGGCAGTCTTGAAGTTGATGTGACTATCTTTTTTTACTAAAGATTTTTTTAAAGTGTTTTTTTTTGATGAAATTATATTAGTCTGGAAGTAGTTGATAAGTTTTTATCTTTTGTGCAAACAGAAGTAGAATTTTTTTAAAGTAACATATCTTGTTAACTTAGTAATCTTTGTAATTTTTTTTGTAGTTATTATGTTAACAGTTAAAAAATTAAAAGAAAATATAATAATAAATATAATTTAGACATTTTGTAATTTTTTTATTTTTATGTAGCTTATTATATTTTTATTATCTTATTTTTAAAGAAATTTTTTATTTTTTTAGCTTATATATATTTATATATATTGTAACTTATTGAGAGTTTTTTAAAAATCTGATTTTGCCTAATTGTGTATTTTTAATCATGTTTTAATCAGAAAAGCTTTTAAAATGTTAGACTATAAAGCACTGTTTTGACTGTTAACTATCTCTCAGTGGCTTTTTAACATGGTAAAAGTGTTAGAGTTATTTTTTTAATTTTTAGAATAGTAGTAAATATTGCAGAACTTTTTATTATGTGTATTTTGGGGAATTTTAGATTCTACACTGCCACCAACTAGAGCACTGTTGCCAGTTCCTCACTTTAACTGTTTGGCAGCTGGGCCTCTTAAAAAGCCACACAGTTTTTACTGATAAAGCTGAATCAGGAAACCTCTCTCTCTCTCTCTCTCAAGATTTTATTTATTTATTATACAATATACCTGCACATATGCTTACATGTCAGAAGCAGACACCAGATGTCATTATAGATGGTTGTGAGCCACCATGTGATTGCTGGGAATTGAATTCAGGACCTCTGGTAGAGCAGCCAGTGCTCTTAACCTCTGAGCCACTTCTCCAGCCCCAGGAAGCCTCTCTTAAGGGAGTCATGCCTCTGTTTGCTGCCAGCAAACAGAAGAGTCTCAGAAAATGTTGCTACCATGAAACTTTTTTATTTTTATTTTTTTGTTATTCAATAGAAACAGAAACCTTAAATCAATCATATGTAGTTTGTTGTTTATATTGAGTCTTTTGTGAGACATTGGGAACTGGCCTTGGTGCAGCTTAACTTACCCACCATAAGCCCACTATTTTGTAATTTAATCCTGTACACTATGTCATCTCTGTATTATGACTTATTTTAGAGACACAATTTGGAAGCTGTTATTGGCTCTTTGCTTTTGTGCTTTAGAACTCTTTTGAAGCTTTTTTAGGCTTTATGTGGGTGTTTGGACCCGTGTTGGGCACCATCTATAGTAAGAGGGTTTTGGCATGTCTGGCTGGTGGTCTAGACCCACAGACCTGTAGTCGTAGACTGACTAGCTTTAAATAATCACACATCTTATTAATTTTATGTTGTTTGGCCTATGGCTTAGGCATATTGTTAGCTAGCTCTTGCATCTTAATTTAACTCATTTTTATTAATCTATTTGCCCTGTGGCCCATGGCTTACCTGGATTACTTTATATGTTAATTCTTGGGCAGCTGGATGTCATCTCCTTTTACTCTGACCTCCTTTCCCTATCTATGCTCTGATTTCCCACCTACTTTTAAGATGCCTGCCATGGGCCAAAACAGTTACTTGGTTAAAGATACTCACAGCATACTGAAAGACATTCCTTAAACTTAACTGCCTACCTGACATAATAATTTAAAAATTTGTGCCAAAATATTCAAAACTAATTATTTTTGACATTATCAATTAGGTAATATAAGAACAGGATGTGGTAAAGGCAAGGAAAAACAAGGTACAGCCTAGAGTAAACTATGTAGGAAAGAGGTACAGCTGAGAGTTCAAGCACACTAAAGTAATACAGTATGGAAGACAGGGAAATTAAAGTCATGCTGGGAGGATGAGTGTCTCATGTGTTTATTTAGTAGGGAACTGCTCACATGAGAAAATTTGGGATAATTCTTCTGTGCCTGGGGAAGGCTGGGAAGGGTGTTCTGGAAAATCTCATTGTTGATAAAGCATTGTGTGGAGAACCCAGGATAGTTCCACCTCAGGTACTGGACCAAATCAAACTTTAGAATAAACACAGCTCTTCCAGAACCAATGAGTTACCAAGGGAAGATCCTAAATTATCACATGGGTTTTATGTAACTCAACTGCACCCAGAAGTAATCTTAAGAAGATTCATAGAAAGACCAATATATTCAGTATCCATAAAGGACTCTCACAGTGTTAGACATTCAATAACAATTATCAAGGCATGCCTGAAAAGTTAAGAAAATAGGGTCCATCATACAAAGGAAATATCAAGAGAAATAGACTTTGACTCTCATTCATGTTATAATTAGTAAAATGACAGTAGAGACAGTAACTATGGAAGTATTCCACACATTCAACAAATTAAGAAATAAGGAAGATATATGTTTGAAAGGTGTTTGGTTTTTTTTTGTTGTTTTTTGGGTTTTTTTGTTTTTTTTTTTAACCTGGAAAAACAATGCAGAAAGGTTCATTCTGGTTTATTTACAATGCGTTGTCATAATTCATTGTTGCATTGAAATCTTAATGGCCACTAGTCACACTGCATTGCATCTGCAGCAGGAAGTAAAACCCTCAATGCTGGTGCTATGATACTTTCACCCACACTTTCTACCCTCCATTCAGTCTGGGATCATAGCCTAGAGAATAGTTCCACCCAAATTTAAGGAGAGTTGACAGTTAAGTCTCTAAAAATATCCCAGGGTAATTTTAAGTTCTGTCAAATTGACAGTAAAAATTAATCATCATAACAAGATTGTTTCCTTTTCAGTTTTCAATGCATAATGAAGTATTCCTTACAAGGTTGTCCAACAGATCTCTAATTCATCTTTTGCAGCTGATCTAATGAACAATTCAAATCAAACTGACAGATTAAAAAATCAGGGAAATGTTATGAATAAAATTAACATCAATTTTCTCTTTATAAAAGAAGAAATTAGCAAACACCAAAAGACAGAAATATAAATTATAAAAAAGAAAAGATAAAACAATTGCAAGATAATCAAGCTTTCCAAACTTCAAGTGACTTAATGTGTATATAACTGTATCTTCAAAGAAGAAAGAGATATTTGAATAAATGCGAGACAAGTTTTCAAGTATTGTTTTACTTTTTCAAAAATAAAATTACCTTATTTGACTGAACTCACCAATAAAAATATCATATAGCTAGATTAAATTAGCTGTTCAAGTGACCATTAGTTCAGCCCCAAGCTCAAATAATTGCCATTCTAAAGCTCTGCAACTTATCTTAGGATCTTATATTTTAAGGATCAATTATATTTTTCTGTGTCTATATAATAGGGAAAAGAAAAAATGTTTCATATAGTTTTACAATTAGAGAGCCAACTAGCTCTATATTATCCATGACCAAATTTGATTGTTAAAAGATGCAAGAATCTAAGAGGACCCCTAGAAATAAAAATACAACCTCATTAAGGATAAATTTGATTAATTTTCTTCAATTCAGTCATACATAAGAACATTTTATTGCAGACAGAGGAAAAAGTCTGATATGCTTAACCTAAGGATGACAGGCAACTTCCTTACAAGGTATACAGTATAGTGTTTCCCAGTAGAACAAAAAATATTACTATTCATGGTATAGTGGCTAGTTTTATGTCAAGTGGGCACAATCTAGAGTTATCTGAAAGGGAGAAAGCTCAACTGAGAGAATGGTCCCATCAGATCTGCCTGTAGGGCATTTTCACAGGGGGCCCAGCCCACTGTGGATGGTGTCATCCCTGGGCTGGTTGTTCTGAGTTCTAGAATAAAGCTGGCTGAACAAGCTAGTAAGCAGCACCACTCCATGACCACTGCATTAGCTCCTATCTCAGGTTACAGCCTTGTTTGAGTTCCTTCATTGATTCACTATGATGTGGAAGTGTCAGCCAAATAAACCCTTTTCCTTGCCAATCAACAACAATATCATCTACAACAAATATTACTGAAACAACTATTCACAATTCTATGGAAAATGATGTCAGATGACAAAAGTATCTATCTAGAAAAACTAATAAAAATGCTTGTCTGGCTAAGTATACTTAAAAGTTTTTTTTTTCTTATTGGTTAAGGCAAGACATATATGTAAAAGGCCATTTGGAATGTTTATTCCTTGACAATTGGGGCAGTGTGTACATAGAAAGCCTAATGGGATCTAACAATACCTACTAGAATAACAAATTATTTTAGCAAGAATATGGAATGTAAACAGTTAGAAAAGAAAACATCATATTAAGAGTAATTGTTATATTTCTTTTCTTGGAGAAACATATTATGACAGAATATAGATTGAAAACTATATACCATAACTAAGAAAAAGTATACCTATAACTAGAAACACATGCCATAGAAAGGGATTATAAAATTTAATGTTAAGGTGTCAATGTGTGTAGTATGATGTTTCTGGCCTGGCCTTTCTAGGCTTGGTCCTGAGGTTCTGACCCACAGACCTGCAGACTAGTAGTCCCGCAGTCCCATAGAATCACATAGATGCTTAAATTAATTTCTTGCTGATTGACCTGGGGCTCAGGCATACAACTTACTAACTCTTTACTCTTAAACTAACCCATAATTCTTATATTTTTTCAGCCATGCGGCTCAGTACCTTTTCTCAGTAGCATTTCAAATTCTTTCCTCTGCATCTCCTGGTATCTCTGCTCAGCTCTTCCTGTTCCCAGAGTTTTCTTAGTCTGGCAGCCCTGCCCACACTTTCTTTCTGCCTCTGGCCAATCAGCTTTTTATTAATCCAATATGAGGGACAAATATTTATAATATACTAACATAATCCCACTACATTTCCCCCTTTTTTTTTAAAACAAGAAGAATCCAAAATCTCGTATTATTTTTACCATTATCTATAACAATTTATAACAATACTGTAAACAAACACAAACATCCATAATCCATTTTGGGGGGGGTATGTGGGCATAGTTCTCTAGGCTACTTCCTGCTGAGTGAGGGTACTGGCAATCCTATGGGTATCCAAAGAAAAATTTAGGATTTTGGACAAGTCCTTAGTGGAGTAGTATGTAAGGCTGAGTCATCTCAGCTAGTTTCCTTGAAGTTGTTTTGGATGCAGAGCTCCAGAGAAAACTGCAACAAAGGTGCTTTGAAATGCTGAATCATCTGGGTAGTTCATTTTCATTGGAGACTTTTCAGGGGGTCTTCCTCGATCAAATCTTATTTTCCTTAACCAGAAATAAATCCATAGCCTCTTATTTTCTGTGGAAGTAAAAAGAAAATCTCTTCTCCAAAGTAGCATATCTTTTGATTTCAATTTTAAAGTCAACTAATTTATAAAACATATAGGATGAATTAATTCAGGAACATTTATAATCAAATGTCTTTATAGCAGCTTTAACTACTTCATTTATAGTAAAAAAAATAAAGATAAGACAATAACATATAGAATTCAGACACTCTATGTATTTTCCATTTTTATATGGCTTATTACTATTTCTTTTTCCTCTTTTTTAAAAAGGACTTTCTCTTTTATTTTTCCTTTTTATTTTCTCTCTCAAGCCTACATATATTTTAAAAAACACTTTAAACCATTTAGATTTTTTTTAAAAAAAAAATCTGTGTTTACTGCATATCTCTTATTTATTTTTTTAATCTTTTTCTGTTTCTGACCACACCTTTGCTTAGTTAGGGTGGCTGACTCTATCCAGCTCCCTCTGTTTCTTTCTGTTTCTGACCATATTTTTAATCTGCCAAAGAGTGGTTAAGGATTAAAGGTTTCGCTAGAATGGCTGGCTGGCTCCACCCAGCTCTTAGTCTAGCTTCATAGAATTTAGCTTTTTAGCCAATTTAGCCACAATTATCGCTCTGGGGAACTTTAGGGTCCATATAATCACCAAGTAAAGCTTGCCACCTGCTGCTCAAAAACTCAATTTAAGTATTTGGCAGCAGGGCCTCCTAAAAGACTCACAAGTGTTTTGCCTCTAAGGTAGAATCAGGAAACCTCACTTAAAAAAGCTGTGCCTCTGCTTACCTCCAGCAAACAGACCTGATCTAAGAAAACACTGCTGCTACTAAAAGTCAGTCTTTGACTTTGTTTCCTTTTTGTCCTAATAAACAGAAACATTAAATCCACTGTATACAGCTCCTTACTTACATTGAGGCTCAGGAACTGGTCTAGTTCAGCTTAAATTGCACACAGCAAACATGCTCATACACCACTCAGTTTCTTTACTATGGCCCATGTGAGAGACACAACTTGGAAGCTGCTTTTGGATCTGTTTCTGTGCTCTAGACCATTTTTAAGGTTTCTATGGCTTTGTGTGGTTATATTTTACACACATTGGTACACCATTTGCAGTATGATGTTTCTGTCCCAGCCTTTCTGGGCCTGGCCTTGAGGTTCTTATCACAGTTCTGTAGTTCCACAGTATCACTCAGATGCTTATATTAATTTCTTGCTGATTGACCTGGGGCTCAGGCATATAATTTACTAACTCTTTATTCTTAAACTAACCCATGATTTTTATCTTGCTCAGCCATGTGGCTCAGTACCTTTTCTCAGCAGCATTTCAACTTCTTTCCTCTGTGTCTTCTGGCATTTCTGCTCTGTTCTTCCTTTTCCCAGAGTATTCTTAGTCTGATAGCCCTGCCTAAACTTTTCGTCTGCCTCTGGCCATTTAGCTTTTTATTAATCCAGTAGAAAGAACAATATACTAAAATAATCCCACTACAAATGTATCCCAAATTGATTTCTGAATTCAAAGCATTCTTCATCAAACAAATTTTTACATAAATTTTCAATCTTATTCCAATCATCTAAAAATTTAAAATATTTATGACAGTAAGTGAGCATATAAGATGAAAAAAATGAACAAAGGTATAAAAATAAAGTTTCTTTGATGATATCAGTGTTTTGTGTTTCTGGGATTAAGATAGACAAATAGGTAAATGGACAGAATATATGTATATATATACACACATATATATATGTATATGTACAATTTACTTATGACCATGGTGCAAAAAATTTGGTTAAAGAAAAGTCTTTCAAATAAATAACATGGTTCAATTAGACATTCAATTAGATAAATGGGATGATTTGGATTATATATATATACACACATATACATATATATGTATATGTAGATATCTATCTAACTATACTTCACAATGAATCTTAGACCTAAATAAAGATATAAAACAATATTCCTTTAGAAGAATAGATAATGGAAATTTTGTGACCTTAGCCTTATGCATGAAACTAAAGCACAACCCATGAACTGAGACAATTGGATAGTGGAATCATAAGTTTAAAGATTTCAGTTTATTAAAAAATGTTATTAAAACAGGGGAGATTCAGAGCTAGAACTGAAGAAGCTAGGAAAGTAAAGAATCATGGGAAGATGTAAAGAAAGATCTGAGAAGGGTATGGTAGTAGATACAAGTTTTGTAAAGGGAGTTAGGGAAAAGTGGGGTGAGGGATTTTAACTGGGAAATGGGAAAAAGGAGAGATAAATAACTACAAGGATGTTTGAAAAAGCCCTAAGAAAATTATTTCATAAACTTTCTTTAATATCCACATATAATATATTTATATTTTCATAATATATGTATATATAGGAATGAATTTGTGCCATAGAGGGTGATTGTGGTCTCTGAAAGAACCATGACCTAACAATCTTCTACTCCTCAGTGTCAAGCATGGAAACTTTCTCCAAGAGGTGTTGATCTGAAGAATATAAGTGACTTTCAAAACAATATGGTATATTGCCATTGTCTTTAATGGCCTTTGAGAACTTGAAGATAAGATCCTGCTGAGGAAACTTCCATATATCTTAGATATAGGACTTGGAAAAATTGATCCAGACCTGACCCGGAAGCCTCTCCATTGAAGACTGGCTCTCATAGTATCTGAAGGTACTATGCAAGCTGTCAAAAAGGAAATGAATCACTACTCCTGCTTAAGTGAAGCTTATTAATTACAATAATGACTAACCACATGCCAAGCTGTCCCCAAAGTACAACAGTGGTGGTTATAGCTCAGAGGAAACCAACATCTGTCTTTGACTTAAGGCCTCTTCAATAAGAAGAAAATCATGCTTAGCACTGTAAACCTAGCCAACTAAATTGTGGATGGTGAAGAAATAGAGCCCAGAGAGAATATACTACTTTCATTTTCCTAAATGAATGCAATTTCTCATTTTATTATAAATACTTATTATCTTCATGCTCACACCAAAAAAGATTCTTTTTGCAACTTATGAAAACGATTACAGAGATTCATAACTTGTCATAATGCATACAATTAGTAACCATGGAGTACTTGATCCCAACTGATAGATCTCCAATAAAATCTCACATCGATGGCTCAGGGGACATGGTGGAAAAGGGAATAGGGAAGTTGTAAAAGTCAGAGAGCCAGGCTGTTGTTGTTAGTTTACTCTGAACACAGCAGGGAATGAAATCTCCATGAGACCTATGAGATCTCAGCATTAACTGCCTGAACAAGACCTGCATAATAAAATTACAGTTGACATGCCAGGGTGGATGAAGACCTACAGGAAGTCAGTAGTTGCTTAAGGAGGGGCATCACTTCCTCCCAACCCAGGAAGAACTCCTGTAAAAGCTGTTAAATGCCTTTAAAATATGATGATTACTGATAAGGACTCAGTAAGTAAGCCAGGGACATCCCTATCCCACCCCCACAGAGAATATGAATTATGGACATTCATAAGAAAATATACAAAAATAAAAAATTGTTAATAAAAGAGATCAAACATCAATTATAATATTCTATTTGTGTTAAACTTGAAAATTGCAGTTAATTTATAGTGACAAAAGTTGCCCAGTTACTGTCTCATGGTAGATAAAGAGGTTTAAAAATGGGCCCAGGAAACATTTATGCCTTTGGTTATATTTATGATCTCAATTTTGATGATGGTTTCATGAATGTGGATAGCCATCCAAATCTTAAATGTTAAATTTTACACATTAAATATTTTCACTATGTATATAAATTTCTTTAAATAATAAGTTTACTAGAGGTGGGCAGGGTTGATTGATAAAGGAAAGTTTGCTTTTATCAGTGTTTGTGAGATGCATGTACTGAAATACAACACCAGCCTTTAGGGACAATAGATAGTATACAATCAAGATGTATCAGATATGTTTAACAAAAACTTTAAATCACTGAAGAAAGAAATTGAAGAGGATTTGAGAAAATGGAAAGACCTCCCATGTTCCTGAATAGGTAGGATCAACAGTAAAAATGGCAAGCCTACCAAAAGCAATGTACAGATTCAATGTAATTCCCATCAAAGTCCCAATACATTTTTTTACAGAACTTGAAAGAACAATACTCAATTTTATTTGGAATAACAGGAAAGCTAGGATTGCCAAAACAATTTTGCTCAACAAAAGAATCTCAGGAGGTATCACCATCCCTGACTTCAAATTATACTATAGAGCCACAGTAATAAAAACAGCTTGGTACTGGCATAAAACCAGACTTGTGGATGAATGGAATAGAATTGAGGATCCGGGCATTAACCCAAAAATCTATGAATACCTGATCTTTGACAAAGAGGCCCAAAATATTCAATGGAAAAAAGATAGTTTCTTCAACAAATGGTGTTGGTATAACTAGATGGTACTGTGTAGAAAAATGCAACTAGATCCAAGCCTAGCACAAAACTTAAATCCAAGTGGATCAAAGACCTCAACATAAACTCAGCTACATTGAACTTGATAGAAAAGAAAGTGGGAAATACCCTCCAACATATTGACACTGTTGACCACTTCCTAAATATAACACCTGTAGTACAGACACTAAGAACAACAATCAATTAATGGGATCTCCTGAAACTGAAAAGCTTTTATAAAGCCAAGGACACTGTCAATAAGACAAATCGACAGCTTACAGAATGGGAAAAGATTTTTACCAACCCTACAAGTGACAGAGGACTAATTTCTAAAATATATAGAGAACTCAAAACACTAGAACTCCAAACCCTTAAAAACTCAATAAAAAATTTAGTTCAGAACTAAAAAGGGAATTATCAGCAGAAGAATTACAAATGGATGAAAGGCACATGAAAAAGTGTTCAACATCTTTAGCCATTGGAGAAATGCAAATCAAAACAACTTTTAGATACCACTTCACACCTGTCAAAATGGCTAAGATTAAAAACACAAATGACAGCCTATGCTGAGGAGGTTGTGGAGCAAGGGAAACACGCCTCCATTGTTGATGGGAGTGTAAACTCATTCAGCCACTTTGGAATGCAGTATGGCGCTGTGTCAGAAAACTGGAAATCAATCTTTCCAAGGATCCAGCAATACCACTCTAAGACATATACCCTAAAGATGCACATTCACACCCCAAAAGCTTTAGCTCAACTATATTCATAGCAGTATTATTTGTAATAGCAAGAACCTGGAAACAACCTAGATGCACCTCAACTGAGGAATGGATTAACAAGCTGTGGTACATATACATAATGGAGTACTACTCAGCAGTAAGAAAAAATGATATCCTAAAATTTGCAGGCAAATGGATGGATTTGGAGAATATCCTCCTGAGCGAGTTATCACAATCCCAGAAAGAGTAGCAGGAGTGTACCCACTCATTAGTGGAC
>PVIH01031404.1:0-10859 GCA_004025045.1 Sigmodon hispidus | reverse complement strand
GGGTTGCAATCCTAATATCTAACAAAGTAGACTTTAAGCTAAAAGCAATAAAAAGGGACCAAGAGGGTCACTACTTATTCATCACAGGAAAAATTGGTCAAGAGGAGATTTCAATCTTAAATATTTATGCCCCTAATATAGGGGCACCTACATATGTAAAAGAAACACTGCTAAGGCTCGAATCCCACATCAATTCTTACACCCTAATAGTGGGAGACTTGAATACCCACATTCAACACTGGATAGACCAATCAGACAGAGTCTCAAAAGAGAAATAAGGAGTCTAAAAGAGGTCATGATGCAAATGGATTTCATAGATATCTACAGACCTTCCACCCAAAGGCAAAGGAATATACATATTTCTCAGCTCCTCATGGAACTTTCTCCAAAATTGACCACAAAATTGGTCATAAAGCAAATATCAACAGATACAAAAAATGGAAATAATCCCTTGTAACATATCAGACCACCAGGGCATAAAGTTAGAGTTCAACAACATCAAAACCCAAAGAAAGACTACAAACTCATAGAAACTAAACATCACTCAGCTGAACCATCTCTGGGTCAAGAAAGAAATTAAGAAAGAAAGCAAAGACTTCCTAGAATTCAATGAAAATGAATCTACAACATATCCAAACTTGTGGGACACAATGAAAGCAGTCTTAAGAGGAAAATTCATAGTGCACATGAGACCTAACAGCTCAGCCTGAAGTGTTAGAACAATTAGAAGCAAACTGACCTAGAAAGAGTATATGGCAGGAAATAATCAAACTTAGAGCTGAAATTAATAGAATTGAAACAAAAAGAAAATACAATGAATCAATGAATCTAAGAGTTGGTTCTTTGAAAAAGTTAACAAGATAGATAAGCCCTTAGCCAAACTAATCAAAAAACAGAGAGAGAGTGTTCAAATCAAGAAAATCAGAAACAAAAATGGGGACATAACAACAGACCCCCAGGAAATACAGAGAATTATCAGATCATACTTTGAAAATCTGTATTCCACAAAAATGGAAAACCTAGAAGAAATGGACAGCTTTCTGGACAGGTACCATCTACCAAAATTAAATGAAGATCAGTTTAATTACCTAAACAGGCCTATAACCCTTAAGGAAATTGAAGCTGTCATTAAAAACCTCCCCAAAAATGAAAGGCCTGATCCAGATGGTTTCAGTGCCGAATTCTACCAGAAATTGAAAGAAGAATTACTACCATAACTCCTCAAACTATTTCAAACAGTAGAAACTGAAGGAATATTGCCAAATTCCTTTTATGAAACCACAATCACCCTAATATCCAAGCCACTCAAAGACAAAACAAAGAAGAAGAATTACAGACTAATTTCTCTCATGAATATTGATGCAAAAATACTCAACAAAATTTTGGCAAACCGTATACGACAATGTATAAAAGATATCATCCACCACGACCAAGTAAGTTTCATCCCAGAAATGCAGGGCTGGTTAAACATACGAAAAACTGTAAATGTTTTCAATCATATAAACAAATTAAAGGAACAAAACCACATGATCATATCCTTAGATGTGGGAAAAGCCTTTGACAAAATCCAACACTCCTTTATGATTAAAGCCCTGGAGAGATCAGGAATAAAGGGAGAATACGTAAATATAATAAAGGCAATTTACAAGAAGCCGACAGCCAGTATCAAACTTAATGGAGAAAAACTCAAAGAAATCCCACTAAAGTAAGGAACTAGACAAGGATGTCCTCTTTCCCCTTATCTATTCAATATAGTTCTGGAAGTTTTAGCTAAAGTAATAAGGGAATGAAAAGAGATTAAGGGCATAGAAATTGGAAAAGAAGAAGTGAAGCTATCTCTATTTGCAGATGATATGATTGTATACATAAGTGACCCACAAAATTCTTCCAAAGAACTGCTACAGCTGATAAACACCTTCAGCAATGTAACAGGATACAAGATTAACTCAAAGAAATCAGTAGCCCTTCAATACACTAAAGATAGAAGAGCTGAAAAACAAATAAGGGAAACATTACATTTCACAATAGCTGCAAATAGTATTAAATACCTTGGAGTAACTATAACCAAAGAATTAACAGACCTATTTGACAGAAATTTTAAATCACTGAAGAAAGAAATTGAAGAGGATATCAGAAAATGGAAAGCTCTCCCATGTTCCTGGATTGGTAGGATCAACATAGTAAAAATGGCAATTCTACCAAAGGCAATCTACAGATTCAATGCACTGCCCATCAAAATCTCAACACAATATTTTTTGGACCGTGAAAGAACAATTCTCAATTTCATTAGGAATAACAGGAAAGCCAGGATTGCCAATACAATTTTACTCAACAAAAGAACCTCAGGAGGTATCACCATCCCTGACTTCAAGCTATACTATAGACCTACAGTAATAAAAACAGCCTGGTACTGGCATAAAAACAGACTTGTGGACCAATGGAATAGAATTGAGGATCCCGACATTAACCCAAAAACCTATGAACACCTGATTTTTGACAAAGAGGCCCAAAACATTCAATGGAAAAAAGATAGTATATTTAACAAATGGTGTTGGCATAGCTGGATGGAAGTATGTAGAAAAATGCAAATAGATCCGAGCCTGTCACCCTGCACAAAACTCAAATCCAAGTGAATCAAAAACCTCAACTTAAACCCAGCCACTTTGAACTTGATAGTAAAGAAAGTGGGAAATACACTTCTACAAATTGGCACAGGCAACCACTTCCTAAATATAACACCAGTGACACAAACACTAAGACCAGTAATCAATAAGTGGGCTCTCCTGAACCTAGGAAGCTTCTGCAAAGCCAAGTGCACTGTCAATAGGACAAAACAACAGCCTACAGAATGGGAAAAGATTTTCAACAACCCTACAAGTGTTAGAGGACTGTTCTCTAAGATATATAAAGAGCTCAAGAATCTAGAGCCCAAAACCTTGAATAGCCCTATCAAAAAATGAGGTACAGATATAAAAAGGGAATTCTCAGCAGAGGAACTACAAATGGCTGAAAGGCACCTGAAAAAGTGCTCTTCATCTTTAGCCATCAGAGAAATGCAAATCAAATCAACTTTGAGATACCACCTAACACCTGTTAGATTGGCTGAGATAAAAGGCACAGATGACAGCCTTTGTTGGAGAGGATGCAGAGCAAGGGGAACACTCCTCCATTGTTGGTGGGAGTGTAAGCTTGTTCAGCCACTTTGGAATGCAATATGGCCGTTTCTCAGAAAATTGAGAATCAATCTCCCCAAGGACAGAGCAATACCTCTTCTGGGTGTATACCCTAAACAGGCACATTCACACTCCAAAGGTATTAGCTCAACTATGTTCATAGCAGCATTATTTGTAATAGCAAGAACCTGGAAACAACCTAGATGTCCCTCAACTGAAGAATGGATTAACAAACTGTGGTACATCTACACAATGGAATACTACTCAGCAGTAAGAAAAATGGTATCCTAAAATTTGCAGTCAAATGGATGGATTTGGAGAATATCCTCCTGAGCAAGGTATCACAATCTCAGAAAGATATGCAGGGGATGTACTCACTCATTAGTGGTCTCTAAACAAACAAACAAGAAAAAAAGGCAAGCTTGCCCAAGTGACAAACCACAACCACTGAACAGCTTGGCATCAGAGATACCCTAGACTGACCCTTCGGACCCCACTCCAACTATAGGAACACCTGACTCACTCTTGAGGGAGGGTGGACAAAACTGTATTTGGCCAGGAGTGGAGACTGATCCAAGCATTATTGGGTGGGTGGGATCATAGGACAGTCTGTTCCCTGCCCAGTGAGTGGATGGGGAGTTGCAGAGAAGAAAAATGACCTGATGTGGTGGGAGGGGGAAGGGATCTTGAATAAGGATATACAGGGATGGAAAAAAAATTCAGAGGGAAAGCTAAACACAAAGTAAATATATGTGTAGCAATCTTATTTGCATTATCACTCCCCCCCAAAAAAAAAGAACTGAAAAAAAAGAAAGCCCAGTGATTCATTATATCCAGCAGTATAACATCAAATTTTGACACAAATTATCCTACTAACCTCTTAGAGATCTTTGTAAAGCCATTTTCTTTTTAACAATAATTTTATCTTTGAATTCAATGAACTAATTATTTCATTTCCAACAGTCATTCATCTAAACTGAGTTATGTTATTTTCTTCTTAAAGAGAAAGACATGCTTTTTAGTTCTATTTTCTGTCATAAGGTAATACCTATAATGATATTACTCATTTTCATTAGGATCCATTAGAGAAAATAGTAACTTTTATTCATATTATCCAATATTTTTATTTAGGCTTTGAAAATGTGTCCCAGCTTATTGATACTACATTTTGCTTATGTTCTCTGTATCCTATAATGTTGTAAACAAATTGATTCTACTAAAATACTTAACTCTTTGTCAATTTCTATTCTCTTCTCCAATCAAGTATTCTTTCACCACATCCGCATAGTGAAAGAAAATACTCTTCTTTACATTTATTATGAATAAAATCATATTTTCTATCCATGTATATCATTGTTCAAGGTCCCATATCCCTCCCACCCATTCCAGTCAACCTCTCTTCTCCACATCTCCCCATTTCCTCCCCATCAAAGGCAGGAAGTCCCAAGGTCCCAATGTGGTTTAGTTCAGCATCCAATCCTGGCAGATCCAGTTTCCTCTACATCAAGACTGAGTCAGGTGTTCCTCTAAAGGAAATGGGATCCAAGGTGCCAGTCTAAGGTGTTTCAGATCCCAAACTGTTCAGTGGTTGTGGTTTGCTGTTTGGACATGCTTTGCTTTTTATTTCTTTGTTTAGAGTCCACTAATGAGTGAGTATATCCCCTTCTTATCTTTTTGGGTTTGTAATACCTCGCTCAGGAGGATATTCTCCAAATCCATTCATTTGCCTGCAAATTTTAAAAGATCATTTTTTTTTTCTTTCTGCTGAGTAGTAGTACTCCATTGTGTAGATGTGGACATTTAGGGTATATGCCCACAAGTAGTATTGCTAAATCCTTGGTGAGAATGATACCCAGGTTTCTGAGAAACTGCCATAATGCATTCCAGAGTGGCTGAACTAGCTTACACTCTTACCAACAATGGAGGAGTGTTGTCCTTGCTCCACAACTTCTTCTTTTATCTTAGTGAATCTGACAGGTTTAAGGTGGTATCTCAAATTTGTTTTGATTTACATTTCTCTGCTGGCTAAAGAAGCTAAGTACTTTTTCAAGTGCCTTTCAACCATTCATAATTCTCCTGCTGAGAATTCCCTTTTTAGTTCTGAACCCTGCTATTTGATTGGGTTATTCAAGATTTTAGGCTCTAGTTTCTTGAGGTCTTCATATATTTTCGAGATCAGTCCTCTATCACTTGTATTGTTGGTAAAAAGCTTTTCTCACTCTGAAGGCTCTCATTTTGTCCTACTGACAATGTCCTGGGCTTTATAGAAGCTTCTCAGTTTCAGAAGGTTCCAATTATTGATTGCTGTTCTTAGTGTCTGTGAAACTACTATTGTATTTAGGAAGTGGTCGCCTGTGTCAGTTCGTTGGAAGGTATTTTCCAATTTCTTTTTGATCAAATTCAGAGTGGCTGGATTTCTGTTGAGGTCTTTCATTCATGTGGATTTCAGTTTTGTGTAGGGTGACAGGCTTGGATCTATTTGCATTTTTCTACACACTACCAACCAGCTATGCCAACACCATTTGTTAAAGATACTATCTTTTTTCCATTGAATATTTTGGTCTTCTTTGTCGAAGGTTCATAGGTTTTGGGGTTAATGCCTGGATCCTCAATTTGATTTTATTGATCTGCAAGTCTGTTTTTATGCCAGTACCAGGCTGTTTTTATTACTGTAGCTCTATAGTATAAGTTGAAGTCAGGGATGGTGATACCTCCTGAGGTTCTTTCTTTGGGCAAAATTTGTTTGTCAATCCTGGCTTTCACTTATTCCAAATGAATTTGATCATTGTTTTTCAAGGTCTGTAAAATATTGTGTTGATATTTTGATGGGCCGTGTATTGAATCTGTAGATTGCCTTTGGTAGAATTACCGTTTTTACTATGTTGATCCTACCTATGCAGAGCATGGGAGAACTTTCCATTTTCTGATACCTTCTTCAATTTATTTTTTACGTGATTTAATTTTTTTTTTAAAAAAAAACAGACCTGTTATTTCTTTGGTTATAGTAACTCCAAGGTACTTAATTCTATTTACAGCTATTATAAAGTATGATGTTTTCCTTATTTCTTTTTCAGACTTTTTATCTTTAGTGTATAGGTGAGCTACTGTTTTCTTTGAGTTAATCTTGTATCCTGCTACATTGCTGAAGGTGTTTGTCAGCTATAGAAGTTCCCTGGTAGAATTTTGTGGGTAATTTATATACACAATCATATCATTTGCTAACAGAGAGTTTTACTTCTTTTCCAATATGTATCCCCTTAATCTCCTTTAGTTCTCTTATTGCTTTAGCTAAATCTTTGAGCACTATATTGAATAGATAAGAGGAGAGAGGACATCCTTGTCTAGTTCCTAATTTTACTGGGATTGTTTTGAGTTTTTCTCTATTAAGTTTGATGTTGGCTTTTGGTTTCTTGTAAATCACCTTTATTATATTGAGATATTTTCCCTATTTTCCTGATCTCTACAGGGCTTTTATCATAAAGGAGTTTTGGATTTTGTCAAAGGCTTTTTAAGCATCTAAGTATATGATCATGTTTTTTTTTTCCTTCAGTTTTTTTATATGATGGGTGATATTTATGTTTATTTTGTAAGTTAAACCATCCCTGCCTCAAGGATAAATCCTACTTGGTCATGCTGGATGATATATATATATATATATATATATATATATATATATATATATATATAGTTGTATACAGTTTGCCAGAACTTTGTTGATGTATAATAATAAATTCCTTTTTGTGTCTTTTAGTGGCTTGGGTATTAGGGAAATTGTGGACTCTTAGAAGGAATTTGGCAATATTCCTTCAGTTTCTACTGTGTGAAATACTTTGAGGAGTAATGGTAGTAATTCTTCTTTGAATGTCTGATATAAATCTGCACTGAAATGATCTGGACCTGGGTGTTTTTACTTGGGAGACTTTTAATGACAGCTTCAATTTCTTGTAGGTTTATGGGTCTGCTTAGGTAATTAATCTGGTCTTCATTTAATTTTGGCAAATGATACCTGTCCTAAAATCTGTCAATTTCTTTTTTTTTAAGTCCACTAATGAATGAGTAAATCCCCTGCTTCTCTTTCTCAGTTTGTGATACCTCTCTCAGAAAGATATTGCCCAAACAAATTTTAGAATATTATTTTTTCTTACTATTCCATTTTGTAGATGTACCACAATTTCTTAATCCAATCTTCAGATGAGAGGGAACCTAGGTGGTTTCCATGTTCTACCATAAAATAATTATCTTCCAACTTCTATTCTGTTATTTTGAAAATAAAATATATTTAAGTCACATTCAGGGATGTGAATATACGTGTATGTATGTATATATATATATATATATATATATATATATAAATGTATGTATATAATCTTATTTGGAAGTCTTCTAGAATTTTTACTCAAATAAAACCTGGTTGTGTTCAGTTACCTTTTGAGAGAGTATTCTATCCTAAAAGAAATAACATACATTATTATAAAATTTTTTACTGAAGATCTTGCTTTAAAATATTAACTAACTCTTTTTTTATATTGTTATATTCTAAAAGATATACAAATTGGAAGACATAAGCAGACATGTGTCCAGAGTGGAATCAGAAGAAAGCAGATTCCAGCTCCTGAGACCCATCCAAATAATCCCACTCCCAGGCAAGGGTCACATCCAAGGTATTGATCTAAGACTCCCTCAGTGAACCTTAAACTAATGGACATCCAAAGGCCAGGCCCCACCTCTAAGACAAAGTACTTCATCCTAGACAAGCAGACACATTTGAAATGCAGAACTAGGTCCAGAACAGAGTTGGAGATCATGTTGAGCAACTTGCTCAGAGCAGAGAAGAGACATACAAGCCCTCTAGCTACATCTGACTTGGAGCTGACTAAGTGTGAACCACTGAAGCCATGAGCAGACACCAGTGCCAGAATATATATCACAATATAAAGAACAACAATGTAACACCAGAAGAAACAGGTGGTTCTGCAACACTAAGAAGTAAACAGAGCAATGAAGAGGAAACAGAGGAAACAACAGCAAAATACCTTAATGAAGATTGTAGAAGCCATAAAAGAGGACATAAAAAATTCCCTTAAATAGAAGAAAATACAAAAAAAATTGAAAGTATGAACAAATCTTTGTAAGAAAACAAGACTAAGAAAAGGAAAATCAAACAACGAAACAAATCCAAGGAACTACAAATAAAATGCAAGCAGTAAAATAGACACAAAATTAGGCAAAGGTTGAAATAGAATATCTGAAGAAAAGACCTGAAACCACAGATACAAGCATAATCAACAGAATCCAAGAGATGGAAGAGAATCTCTTGAGTGAAAGACTCAGTAGCAGAAATAGGTACATCAGTCAAAGAAAACATTAAAACTAAAAAAGCCACAACACAAAATGTTCAGGAAATTTGGGACACCATAAAAAGAGCAAACTTGAGAATAATAGGAACAGAAGAAGGAGAAGAATACCAGCTCAAAGGCACAGATAATGTATTTAATAAAATCAAAGATGAAAACTTTCCCAACCTAAAGAAGGAAATGCCTATAAATTACAAGAAGCTCACAGAACATTAAGTAGATTTAACCCCCAAAATAGTCTGTTTGCCACATAATAATCAAGCCACAAAACATAAAGAACAAAGAAAAAAAAATTATGAGCTGCAAAAGAAGAGGGCCAAATTACCTATAAAGGCAGACCCATCAGAATAACACCTGAATATTCAATGAAAACAATGAAAGCAAGATGATCCTGGTCAGAAGTAATACAGACAATAAAAGAGCATGGCTGCCAACCTGAACTAATATACCCATCAAACCTATCAATCACTATAGATGGTGTAAACAAGATATTCAATGTCAAAGTCAAACTTAAACAATACTTATCCATTAAAGGGAAAACTCCACCTAAGGATCCAAGATAAACCAATGAAACCCACAGTCAATAATCCCACAGAAGAAAAGCCCAAAGAAAGATAATGCATATAAGCTACCACCAAAAATAATAGGAAATAGCAAACAGTGGTCACTAATATCCATTAACATCAATAGAATCAATTCACCTATAAAAAATATGCAATAAAAGGATGGAAGCAAAAACAGAGGCCATCTTCTGATGCATACAAGAAACACAATTCAACCTTAAAGACCGACATAGAATCAGAGTAAAAGGTTGAGAAAAGATTTTCCAATTAAATGGCCATAAGAATCAAGCTGGTGTTGCCATCCTAATATCTAACAAAGTAGCTTTCAAATGAAAATCGATGAAATGAGAGCAGGATGGACAATACTTATTCATCTCAGAAAAAAGTTGATTAAGATGAGATTTTAATCCTGACTATTTATGCCTCTAATATAAAGGCACCTATCTATTTAAAACAAACACAACTAAAGATTAAATCCCACATCAATTTTCACACTCTAGTAGAGGGAGACTTCAATACTCCAATTTCACTCTTGGATAGGTCAACCAGACAGAGAACCAACAGAGAATAAGGTGTCTAATATGGGTACTGATGAGAATAGATTTAATAAATATTTGTAGAAGCTTCCACAGAAGCACAAAGAACTATAAATATTTCTCAGCACCACATGGAACTTTCTCTAAAATTGACCACATAATTGTAGATAAAGCAAATATCAACAGATACAAAAAAATGGAAATAATTTCTTGTATCATATCAGATCATAATTGCCTAAAGTTAGATTTCAACAACCTCAAAAATGACAAAAAGCCTACCACATCAAGGAAACTAAACATCACTCATCTGAACCATCTCTGGGTCAAGGAATAAATTAAGAAGGAAATCAAAGTCTTCTTAGAATTTAAAAAAATGAATCCACAAAGTACCCAAATTCATGGGACACAATGAAAGCATTCTTAAGAGGAAAACACATAGCACTAGATACTGACACCTTAGAGACCATTCCTCCAGAGAAACACCTGATTCAGTCTTGATGTGGGGGTGAGGAAAGCAGATTTGCTTGGAGTAGATGTTGAACTATGCTACCTTGGGACCTTGGAACCTCCTGCCCTTGCTGGGGAGAATATAAACTGATGGAGAGAAGAGCAAGTGACTTGGAGGGTTGGGAGGGGGAAGGGATCCTGAATAAGGGGATACATGAATAAGAAAATAAATTATGACATTTTTCATAATAAAAACAACAACAACAAGGAAAACCTAGAGAAATCTCACACTAGAGAACTAACAGCACAGCTGATAACCTTACAACATTTAGAAGCAAACTCACCTAGAAGGAGTAGATGGCAAGAAATATTCAAACTCAGAGCTGAAAGCAATAAAATTGAAACAAAAAGAACAATACAAAGAATAATTGAATCAAAGAGTTGGTTAAAATGATGGATAAATACTTATCCAAACTAACCAAAAAGCAGAGAGAGAGAGAGAGAGAGAGAGAGAGAGAGAGAGAGAGAGAGAGAGAGAGAGAGAGAGAGAGAGAGAATCTAAATCAACAAAATCAGATATGAAAACGGGGACATAAAAAGAGACCCCCAGGAAATCTAGAGAAATATCAGGTCATACTTTGAAAATACATACTCCATAAAAATGGAAAATCTAGAAGAAATGGAAAGCTTTTTGTACAGTTACTATTTACCTAAATTAAATGAAGATCACATTAAATACCTAAACAGTCCAATATTTCCAAAAAATTGAAGTTGTCATTAAGAGTC
>PVIH01031403.1:0-10860 GCA_004025045.1 Sigmodon hispidus | reverse complement strand
TCCATATATATATGGTTATGTGGAACATCAATGAAAATGTGTATTCACACTTTGATACCCCAGTACATCATTATAATCTGTATGTTGGCCATATGTAGTTTCTGTGGTCAATATGATAAAAGTAATCTATTACATTTCATATTACTTTTGTATTATGTGTGTGCTTCCATGGGTTTATGTGTACCACAAATTTGCACATTCTTGTGGAGGCCAGAAGAGGGATCCTCAAACTGGATTTACAGGCTGTTTGTGTGCTGTTTACTGCTGGTATTAGGAACCAAGCTTTAAACCTCTGTAAGTGCTCTTAACCCCTAGGCCTTCTCTTCAATCCCAAATCTACTGCATATTTTTTTTAAGATTGCATAAAGGATATTTTATAATAACCTTTAACATTAATGAATATATATAAACTATTACTTGAGACAGGACCTCCTGTGTCTCAAGCTAGCCTCAAGCTTGTTATGTAGGCATCATGGCCTTGAACTCCTGATTCTTCTACCTCCATGCTCCAGTGCTGGGAATACAAGCGTCTCCTTGACCCAATTATGTGATTCTCGGGGATCAAACCCATGGCCTCATGGATGCTAGTTATGCACTCTACAGAGTGAGCTACATCTCAGAATGTTATAGAGTCTAAAAGAAGACCAACATTTATTTGTTTCAGCAAAATGATCAAACTTTCAGTTCCTGATACAATTGATGAGAGAGCAATGAACAAGAGGAAGCTTACACCCTTCATCATTCAGGTGTGCCCTCTTCTCTGTGCCCTCTTTAATGACACTGTGGTTTGAAGTCAAGACAATGGCCTCTGTATTTGGTCTGCTATACTTTAATCCTCGAAACAGCCCTGAATGAGGAATGATCATGGATATTTTATACACTATCTGAGACTCAGAAAGGCCTGGAGAGCTTGTAGAAAGTTCACAGAGGCGTAGATCCTCATTGAAATAAAAGCCCTATATTCCTTTAATTACCTATTGTGTTAAGATGTTGCTGAAATAATCAAAATGATTTAAGCTGTTACGTAGCTGGTATGCTCAGCGAATGGGGCATTTTTGCTTTCCAGAAAGTGAGTAGTAGATTAGTAGAGGCAAAGTGTCCCTTGAGATGTGTAGACTGGTCAGTTCTAGAACCTGTACATATGCCATGCGCTGCTGGACTCACACTGAGGCAATGTTAGAAAAGTGGCACTATTCACATGGATATATTTACCTTGGCTACCTGACTTTTTACTTTAAAATCAGCAGAATTCAAAGCAACCAAATAAAAATCAAAAGTTCACTTCCTGTAGAATTCTGCAAAAGTAATAGGAATAAGGCTTAGATTTGTCACTTTGATTTTTAATGCAGAATTCTGCAGTTTCCTTTCTATGGATATTGGTGGATGAAGTTAATACCTCGTACTGATTGTGTTGTGTTATTTTTAGTAAATGCAAAAGTGGACTGGGTGGGGAAGAAAGGTCAAGAAGGGTATAATTTGGCTGCCTTGCAGGAAAACTTGAACTTGGCACTGAACTCTGCTTCTGCTATTGGGTGTCATGTTGTGAACATTGGTACTGAATATTTGCGGGCTGGGAAACCTCATCTGGTTTTGGGACTGCTCTGGCAGATTATTAAGATTGGCTTGTTCGCTGACATTGATTTAAGCAGGAATGAAGGTAATGGAATACAGTTGTTATTCTGAAAGATGTTTATTGATGTTTTTTCTCTCTCTCTTATAATTAACTGAGGTGAGCAAATGAGAACTAGCACAAACTGGGAGATATTCAGGAAAACAACTCATACACCTTTGTTCCTTGGCTGTCACAAATATTTGCATGACAGTTCACATTAGATTTTACTATAAAGACACAAACATACAGAAAAATTGACACCACGTGTCTACTGCAGTCTCTATCCACCTTAGGCTTTTTTTCTTTTGTGCATGTTTGTGTGTGTGTGTGTGTGTGTGTGTGTGTGTGTGTGTGTGTGTGTGTGGTTTATGTACATGTTCTTGTTGGTGAGTACATGTGAATACAAGTGTGTAATCATATGAGAGTGGAGGCCAAAAATCAATGTAATGTGTCTTCCTAAAGCACTGTACAACTTAGTCAGGGATCTTTCTGTCTCCAACTCCCCAACACAGGGATTTCAGATGCACACCACTGCACTCAACATTTACTGCTAGGGAATCCAAGCTTTGGTCCTCATACCTGTATAGCAAGCAATTTACCAGCAAGTTTCTCTCTCCAGCCCTGACTTCCTTTTGAAACAAGGTCTATCACTGAATATGGAGCTCACCAATTTGACTAGACTGCTGATCAGCAAGTCCCAGATGATTGCCTGCCTCCATTTCTGCAGCTCTAAGAGTACAGACAGACTTTGGTCACCACACCTGGCTTTTTCATGTGGGCGCTGAGAACTGAATTTGGGTCCTTTGCTTTCACAGCAGGCCTTGTGCTGAAGGAGCAATCTCCTCAGCACAGATAATGAACAACTCCAAGCTAGAACTAAGTTGTAGTACAAAGATGGAGAGAAACTAGGTATGATGCTATGTGCCTGTAATCCCAGTATTTGGGGCCTGTAATTCCAGTAGATCATGAGATTGAAGTCAGCAGGGGTTTGTCTCAAAGTAAAACAGAGAGAGACAGAGACAGAGAGACAGAGAGATTGTCATGGCCACTATCATATCATATCATATTGACTAAGGGTTTTTTGTGTGCAAGCACTGGCGGCTTTGCTTCAAGATGGTGAGACTTTGGAGGAGTTTATGAAATTGTCTCCAAAAGAGCTTTTGCTAAGATGGGCCAACTTTCATGTGGAAAACTCCGGCTGGCAAAAGATCAACAACTTCAGTGCTGACATCAAGGTAACTGTGCACAGAACCAGAGCTTTTGGGAAGTTGTAATGACTTGGGAGATTTTATTCTATCTTTACAAAGAAAAAAATTATAGAATGTCAACAAGCCATGCTGTCTCTTGTGTTCTGAGAAAGAGTCTTGCTATGTAGACCAGGCTGTATTAGACATCACTGCTGTAGACAAGGCTCGCCTCAGACTTACCATGAATCTATTACTGCCTCTTGAGTGCTAATATACAGACACATGCCATCATAGCTAGATGATTCTTTTTTTCTTATTATTGTTGGTTTTTGTGTTTGTTGTCTGAAGCAGGGTCTCTTGTATCCCAGACTTGCCTCATATCTGCTATGAAACTGAGGGTTATATGAATCACCATACTCAGTTCTGTGAGGTGTTTAGGATTAAACTTAGAGTTTCTTGCATATCAGGCATGCATGTTAGTAACTGAGTCCAATTTGGTTTTTTTTTTTTTTTTTTTTCAGATATGATTTCACTTTGTAGCCCAGGTTTGCCTACAGCTCACTGTGTCAGTCAGATTGGCCTCAAATTTGCAATCTTCCTGTATCTGGCTAAAGAATGCATACAGGCATATGCCAGTGTGCCTAGTCAGTGGAAATCTTTTTTATTAAATGAAGCCCAATTTGAATATTTTTGAAAAGCAAAGAATTCTTGCGTTTGTTGATCATGTGAAACCTTAACCTCAATTGCCAGCACTGTAGGGGAGGGGAGAAAATGAGCTTATTTTGTTACATGTATTCCCCTCCTAAAAGGTTAAATGTTATTTGACCAACTGTAAGTGTTTCTCATTTAAGGCTTTCTGTCAGTCCCTCTAGTAATCAAATATATAATTAACATAGCATATGTTATCTCCGTAGATTGATATTTATCATGCTTTGTGATGCCATAATATGTTTAGTTTCTTTTTCCCTATGCTTTCTGGATTTCTGCACTTCTATTTCATGCTTGTTTTATCTGTCAAGCTTTTTGACCAGTAATTCAGTGAAGGTACAGAAACACTTACTAGCTTTATTGTGCTGATGAAATCAATACATTGTAAAATCTTAGCAAAACCAAATATAAATCAGATGTAGGGCCAGACAGGTAGACTTTTCTTGGTAAAGATCTCTCAAAAAAGAAGATGGAGAAAAATGTCATATATTTTCACAAAAACTGATCCAAATGTCCTTATCAACACAAAACACTGAGAACACAGTCACTCTCTGTAAACGTGATCACACTGATATTTACAATCTTTTGCAGGATTCCAAAGCCTATTTCCATTTGCTCAATCAAATTGCCCCAAAAGGACAGAAGGAAGGTGAACCACTGATAGATATTAACATGTCAGGTTTCAATGTAAATATAGGTGTTGTTTCATATTCTACAGCCTTATTAGTGTTAGCTGTTTCTTGTTTTCTTTGGTTTTATTGGGACAAGGTTTTGCTATGTATCACTACCTGTCCTAGAACTTGCTCTGACCAACAGAATTGCTTCATTCATTTGGCTTTTGCAAGAATCTGCTAAAAGTAGATGCAGTGCTGAATGAGAATTAGAAATTTCTGGATGGAGATAGGGATGGAAATTAACTTCTCAAATAAAATAGTTCAATTGGGGAAAGTGGTTCAATGCCAGAGCTCTTACCTAGCACAGGCAGGACTAAAAAAGATAAGAAAAACCTAGAATCCTGTTATAAGACCAGCTAGTAAACAACTGCTTTGTTTTAATGGTTAGTGCATAGCTTTTTAGGGAGGTGGAGTGTGCAAGGCAAGTTTTGTTTGTTTGAGTTTTATTAACCTGTTTATTTTGAGAAAGGGGACTTATGTTTTGTTTGAGTGTTTTAAACTATTTATTTTGAGAAGACTCTCATATTTTGTTTGAGTCTTTTTAACCTGGTAATTTATGTTGAGTCAAGTATTTCATATGTCTCATGCTGGCCTAAAACTATGTAGTAAATAATGACCCTAAATTTCTGATCATCTTATTTCCACGTGCTGGGAATACAAATAGCACATGCAGCTTTAAGGATGCTAGGAGCTAAACCCAGAACTTCATGAACTCTAGGAATGAACTCTACAAACTGAGCTACATTCTCCAGAGCCTTGTAGGAGGTTGTGAGACAGAATCTCACCCAGTATCTGAAACTGGCCTGAAACAAACTCTGTAGCCCAATACTGATCTCAGACTCCTGTCAGTCCTCGTTCTTCAGCCTCATGAGAGCTGAGATTATAGACACGAGTCTTTATGTCTAACTAGATTATCTTTTTAAACCTCTAACCAGAAAGATACAAATACATACTAAATTTAACCTATGTTTTAGTTAGTGTATTTTAGTTCTTCATACATGGCATAGTAGTATGAAGTTTCTGGCCCTGACTAGCCCCAAGATCTGGACCAGCTGTCCCAAATAGACTGCCCACAGCTGCTTGCCATGCAATTTTATATTAATATTATGCTGTTTGGCCCATGGCTCTGACATATTGCTAGCTAACTCTTACTCTTAAACTAACCCATGATTCTTATCTCATTTAGCCAAATGGATTGGTACCTTTTCTCAGAGCAGAATTTCAACTTCTTTCCTCTGAGTCTGCTAGCACCTCTGCTTTATTCTTCCTCTCTTCCCAGAGTTTTCTTAGTCTGGTAGCCTTGCCCATACTTCCCTTCTGCCTTCTGGCCAATCAACATTTTATTCAACCAGTAGAAGAGACAAATATCTACAATGTACAAGAGTATAATCCCAGAGTAGCATAGTATCATGTGGTAAGTATTAGATAAGAATAAAGCACATAAAATAAACAAACACATACACTGGTCCTATCTATCTATTTATCTATCTATCTATCTATCTAGATATATAAATATAGATATATATACAAGACATTTAATGAATGAATACATTTTTGTGGATGTTTTCATAGGAGAAACTCGTGAAGAAAGAACCTTTTGTGACTGGATGAACTCTCTTGGTGTTAATCCTCATGTAAACCATCTCTATGTGTAAGCAACCCTACCACTATTATGGCTGTTATGAAGTTATGAATATCATGATAGATTTAGCATGAATAATGAAAGCTGTAAAATTTTTCTACATGTTCATTTGTAGCAAGTATTTATATTACAAAGCATTAGTTATTTTCATGATCATTTTTCTAATACACAGTAGCGAAATTCTATTTTTACCAGTCCATTGGTTATAGGTGATTGTATATGTAAATGACTTGATGGTACCTTAAGGAACAGGTACTTTAAGTTTCACAAACACTCAGGAAATACTTGTAGCAGACTACTCATGATTCCGTATGGCTTTTAGCTTCCTGGCTGGACTGTTTGTTGCTGACATGTAATAGTTTGTATCCTAAATATGTTCCTTTTCTTATTATTTTCCTGCCATCTGCTATTTACCACCTACTAATTCTAGTATTAGTTTTATTCATTTCATATACGTATATGCAAAAATCATGTTATTTGCTTATTCACCAAGTTACTACTTAAGTCTTTCTGACTTTCATGTAGTGCTCTGAGTTTCATCCAGTGTTCCCAACCTTTAAAAGAGTTTTTGCTTATAATAAACATGCATCCTTTTATTGTTTTTATCATTATCACCGTCATCATTGTTAACTTTTTGGTTTTTCAAGACAGGATTTCTCTATATAGACAAGTCTGGCCTTAATGTAGACCAGGCTGGTCTCAAACTCACAGAGATCTGCCTGTCTCTGCCTCTGAAGAATTGAGATTAAAGGCATGCACCACCACTGCCCAGACCTTATTTTATTTTTGTAAGACAAGACTGAATCTCAATGTGTAGACCTTGCTGGTCTGGAACTGGCTATATAGACCAGGCTGACCTCTCACTCACAGAGATGGCACAGCCTTCCCCTCCCAAGCCTAAGATGCACCACTTTCCCTAGATGTGTTTATATATTTTAAGATAACTGAATGATCTTGGCTCCATTTTGAGCACAGACTGATTTATAAAACTATGAGTCATGAGTACTATGAATTTAAAGACTTTATCTGATTTGTGTACTGTTTACAATCCCTGAAAAAGTTATGTTTCTAATTGTTAGTGATCTGTAAGATGCCCTGGTCATCTTACAGCTATATGAATGAATTAAAGTTCCCATGGACAGGAATAAAGTTAACAAGCCTCCATACCCAAAGCTGGGAGCCAACATGAAAAAGGTAGCAAATCTAGAATCTGCTTGATTTCTTTCTTTTGTTTTAAAACCTCTGGGTCCTAAGCTGCTTCTTCAGGATAGGAACTACATCTTGGTTTTGAAAAGGTACCTACTTACACAGGTTTTGATAAGATAACTACTTACACAGGTTTTGAAAAGATACCTACTGTATAACCTAAAGATGCAGTCATACTCTGAAGGCATTAGCTCAACTGTGTTCATAGCAGCATTATTTGTAATAGCAAGAACCTAGAAACAACCTAGATGTCCCTCAACTGAAGAATGGATTAACAAACTGTAGCACATCTACACAATGGAGTACCACTCAGCAGTAAGAAAAAAATGATATCCTAAAATTTGCAGGCAAATGTATGGATTTAGAGAATATCCTCCTGAGTGAGGAATCATAAACCCAGAAAGATAAGCAGGGGATGTACTCACTCATTAGTGGACTCTAAACAAACAAACAAACAAAAAAAGCAAAGTATGTCCAAGCTGCAAACCACAACCACTGAACAGCTTGGGATCAGAAACACCTTGGACTGACTCCTTGGATCCCACTTCCCCTAGAGGAACACTTAACTTAATCTTGAGGTTGGGGGAGAAAACTCGACCTGCCAGGAGTGGAGCCTGAACTAAGAAATATTGGGACAGTGGGACCTCAGGACTGCCTGCCACCTGCCCAGGGAGGGGATGGGGAGTTGTGGAGAAGAGAGAATGACCTGATGTGGTGGGAGGAAGAAGGGACCTTGAATAATGATATACAAGGATAGAAAGTGTGACTTCTTTGTTTATAGTAATAAAATAAAAAAGAAAAGAAAAAAAGAAAAGACCTACTTGCACAGGTTTTGAAAAGATACCTACTTATCCAACACATACACAGAGAGAAGGGAGGAGAGAGAGAAAGGTGGGAGAGAGAGCTCATGTAGATTGAACAAAGGACAATCTTTAACCATTTATTTACTTTTGTACATTTGCAGTTAGAAAATTGCAACTACGCGGTTGAATTAGGGAAGCATCCAGCTAAGTTCTCTCCTGGTTGGCATTGGAGGACAAGACCTGAATGATGGAAACCCAACCTTGACTTTGGCTTTAATCTGGCAGCTGACGAGAAGGTATTGTGTACAGTGTTGGCCATTGAAGATTCACAGAAATACAGTTCTATACATTCACTCTAATATTGCATGAATTCTACTTGGTCTCATAATAAAAACCTGGAGCTTGATATTGGGGGAGAAGTTGAAAGATCAGAGAGACAGACGAACAAACCATAGCTACTTCTCACCCCACTAATTCCTCAGATGAAAAAGGATAGATCCTGTCCCCATGAATCTTCAAATTGAATATCTCTAAGTCCTCAGCAGAAAGGGAATAGGTTCACAGGGTGAACTCCTGCCACTTCTAGCCTTATCTTTCTTTCTCTGCCTAACAGTATCACTTCCTGATTCAAGTTTCCTAGTGCTAGGATTTTTTTAAAGGTGTGTGTGTTTCCCAAGTACTAGGCGCATAGGCATGGGATCCCAAGTGCTGGAATTAAAGGAGTGTGTCACCACTGTGTGGCTCTATTCAGCCTTGAACTCACAGAGCTCTAGACAGATCTCTGTCTCTGCCTTCTGAGTGTTGGGATTAAATGTGTGTGTCACCACTGCCTGACCTCTATGTCTAACTCTGTTGGTTGCTCTGTCCTCTGATTTTCAGGCAAATTTTATTAGATATACAATATGTCACCACACCCTTAATATATTTTTATAGATTTAAATTAATTATTTAGTTTATTAAATATACTTTTGAGCTCATTGTATTTAGACTCTGAAATGAGTTTTCTATGAGTGTATGTTTGATTTTCACTAGGAGATACCTCCTCGTGACTTAGATACAATAGTAGTTGTTGCCAGTTAGTTATTCACAGAAGTCTGACCTGAAGACTTAGAAGTGATGAATTGTCACTGAATAAAATTGTCAGAGGGACTGCCTCTAGCTCAGTAGTCCAGGACATACTTAGCATAAGTGGAGGCTGTCTTCAGACACCCAAAACAAATAAGGAAAACTTGTCAGAAACCCAGACTGATGGGTACTTGAAATCTTAACACCTAGCAGTCTGAAGAGGGGGAAGGCTACTTTGAGGCCAGCTTCAGCTACATAGTGAGTTCCAGGACATCCTGAACTATAGAGTTATACCTTGTCCCAAAGGAACAAACCAAAAATACTTATCAGAAGAAATAGAAAAAAAAATTATGTATCCATTTGAAAATAAAAACTTGGGCCTCAAGATGGCTCAATCTTCATGACCTGAGTTCTGTCTCTGGAATCCAGGTACTGAAGGAACTGAACCATCTCCCGCAAGATGTTCTCTGACTTTCATAGGTGTGCTATGGCATGCATGTACACACTCTAACACACACTCACTAATTTTAATTTTTATCCATTTATAAGAAATTGAGGACTCCTTTGTTTTGATATATTTTTAATAATTCATTGAGAATTTCATACATGTATACAGTGAACTTCCATAACATTCCACACCACTTCTAGCCCTTTAAACTCCTACTGGATTTCCCCCATTTCCCCTTCCCACTTTAATGGGTTTCTTGACCCACTGAGTCCAATTAATGCTGCCTATATGTGCACAGTGTGGGACAATCTGTTTGGAGCATGAGAACCTTTTAGGAGCCACACCTCATGATGACAACTAAATGTTAGCCAGTGGAAGTAAAACACAAGATGGTCATGACAGTATTTGCATGTTTGATGGGCAGGGGGATGAAGAGAGTGTAAAATAACCTACCTTTCTCACAGGTGTATGATTAGAGAGTAAGCTCTTCCCAGGTGAAGTGCTCATGGCTTAAGGAATTTTTGGTCATTTGTAGGACTTGTAGTTTTGATTAACAAGACTAGCTCATTATGACAGCTGTCAAGGAAAGACTTTAGTAACAAGTAACTCCTTTTTCCCTTTGAGTTGGATCTGTTCAGCACACCTGAATATGCTCACAGCCCACAGTCTGTTCTCCTCTCTAGAATGCTGTCCTTGACATTCTCTGTCACTGTATATTATCTCCCTGGTTATCTTCTCACTCTTAGGATGTCCATCTCTTGAGACTTGCTTAGCTGGGTAGACAAGAATAGTATTAGCTTGCCATTTTGCTTTCCTTGCTATACTGGTTTTTACTGGAAAACTGAGGTCAGATGTGGAGATAAGTGTCCTTTGCTTACCTTGTAGTACTGAAAATCTGCTGAAGTACCTGGTTGTGCAGAATTTACAAGAAGCATTTTGCACTCTTTTGCTCTTAAAAATCAGGATATTTTTAAAGTATTCTTCCTATAAGATTATTTTTTGTACATTTAAGAATATTTTGATTACAGTTAACAAGTCTTTTGGTTTGCTACTTTTGCAAAATGGGCTTCAAGTTAAGTTTTAAAGAAAAAAAATGATCAGATGTGGTGGGAGGGGGAAGAGACTTTCAATGAGGATATACAGGGATGGAAAAAAAATTCAGAGGGAAAGCTGAACACAAAGAAAATATATGTGTAGTAATCTTATTTGCATTTCCACCCTTGATAAGCCATGCTTATGATTATTATCCTCTGTATAGTTATTGTTAACTCTTCAGCATTTTTAAATTCTTTTTACTGGTTTTTTTTTGATAAATGCAAAATAAAGAAGGAAAAAAAAAGCATAAACTATAGGAGAAGGAAAATGGACCTTAAGGATTTATTTCCCCTTACACATAGGCTCAAATCAAAATGAGGAATTTTATCTTCAATTAGTCAATAAGATACAAGATTTTTGTTTTGTAAACTTTATCACAGAAATCTCTTAAGATCTAAAATGCTGTTGACTATGATAATT
>PVIH01031402.1:0-10850 GCA_004025045.1 Sigmodon hispidus | reverse complement strand
TTTGGATGTAGATCCTATTGCCAACTGGACATTTCATTTCAGTGTTCAAAAGAATGGGGACATTTCTCTTGAGCTCTCTGATTTCTATTTGTGCTCTCAGCTGAAGCTCCAGCACCATGCCTATCTGCCTGAAGCCATGATGGGGATAGAAATCTATGTATCCATGTAAAACTATAATCCAAACACCACAGCCAAACCCATTCTTCTATATTCTGCTTGGTTATTGTGCTTTGTCACAGTAATAGGAAGAAATTAATACAGTTGTCTGCTCACAGTAGGTGTAACATGAAAAAAGCATGGAAGAATGCTTTTAGCTCTGAAAGGGTTTAGGTTGTAAAACAGGTGAGAAAATTTCATGATGATTGTACAAAGCAGGTACTCAGAACTCCAATTGAATTTTTCAGATCAATTTAGTAAGTGTTAGGTTTTGAAAACAAATTAGGTGCTGCTTGACATAGAGACAGCTCATTTTACATAATGACATATGTCATTTTACATAATGACAAATACTGTGACTCTATCCCCATCCCCAACACATACCAGACCAAGGTGGTTAAAGTGATACACATGTAAAATCTTGGTATTTAGAAGGATGAGACAGGAGGATCGATCAGGGGTGTGATGTCAGTCTACATTACAGAGAAAGAGACATTCTCAAAACAAAAAAGAGAAAAATATCTTTTCATATGACAATCTGTGTCAAGTTTAACAAACAGACAACACAATCCCAACAAGATCAAATGCTTTTATCAGTTTTTTTGAACAGTCAGAAAATTAGATGTGTACATGTCTGTCACTCAGAAATTGAAAAGGCAAATGTTATAAAATTACTGAGCAGAAAAAGAGAACTTATCATTGAGATCAGCAGCATCAACACTTCTTAAAAAGGTGATGTTGCAGAAATCAAAAAAATAGTGCAAAACTTTTGATTCATGTTTTACAAACTTCTACAACAGAGAAATGAAAGTATATGATTATAACTGTAGCTGCCTCTGGGGATATGGAATACTGAATAAAAAGACACATAAAAGGGCAAGTTAAGGACCACATGTACTTTAGTAAAGCAGTAAAATGAAAAAGTAAAGTCCGGGTTCTCAGTCTCACTGAACAGCTGCCTTCAAATATCTGTTCTTATGAAGGTGTTGTAAGGTCTAGAAAATGATCTATTCATTAAGAATAGTTTCTAAAAATGACTGTGATGTTAATGTAGAAATGGAAAAGAGTCTTATCCATGGGAAAATCCTCACACTCACTATGATAATAGTTTTTAAACAGAAAAAGCTCAGTGATTGATAAGGCACAAGTATATGTGAACCCATGTTTGGATCCTTAAAGCTTTTGGTAGCTATCTATAACCCCAGCACTTTGGATGAGGAAATATGAAATACCCAGAGCAGGCTAGCTAGCCCAGCTGAAGTTGCTGAGCCCTGAGTTCAGCAGGAGACCCTATTTAAATGAAAAAAGTGAGTAATGACCAAGCAAACATCTGGGGTCAACTGTGGGCCTCCACATTCATGTGTGCACAAATGCAAGCATGCATACATACATACACAGGTATGCTCAAACACATGTGAACCTGAATGTACTTGCACACACACACACATACACACACACTATCTCTCTAACTCGAACACAGACACAAGCACACACATACTTTCTCTCTGTCTCTCTCTCTGTTTCTCTCTCTCTCTCTCTCTCTCTCTCTCTCTCTCTCACACACACACACACACACACACACACAAACACACACACAGGACATTCATAAATTGTACTTAAAAAGTAATATTTCTGAAATTAACTCCAATATTCAAATATATCCTTTAAATTATTCATTATATACTAGTGACTTTATGGTCAGCAGAACATTGGAACAGGGTTATATGAACCAGTAAAGGAAAGACCCAAGGAGAATTATGTGTTAGATAAACACTTTTTCCCGCTGGAGTGATGGCTCAGTGGTTAAGGGTACTGATTACTCTTCTTGAGTAGCCAGATGGGTTTCATTACCAGCCCCCACAAGGCAGCACACAACTGTCTGTAATTCTATTTCAAGAGAATCCAAAACAGTCACACAGACATACACACATAAAAACACCAATTAAAAATAAAAATGAGTAAGTTTTTAAAAAAGAAAAATACACGCTCCTAGAAAGACAGAAATAGGGTCTCTACTCTTGTTTACTTCAGACACTAAGAGTCCTACTCACAAAAGAAGAAATGTAAGAGTTAGCTTAGTTTGCACAAATTCTGAAGTAAAATGACCAGTCTAGTTAAACAGATTTTTCTTATGTTAACAAGGCAGTCTCTGAAGGACCCATGCAGCCTTACTTATTACTTTTTATATACCATGAATGACTAAGAGAAATGTCATACCTCACTACAAGAAGCAACCACTGCATGCAAAAGAGTCAACCATTTGTTGTCTTTGGGCATTAACACTAGCTCCTGTGTCAAGAAGAAAAAAATAATTGAAAGATTTTATACAAACTATTTTAATAAATATAAAGTTGGATGTAATCCTCATTGATTAACAATTGAAAAATTACTTGTATATTTTCTGCCAATAAATTACCTTTAGTTATAAAACAAAAATCATTCTTTTAAATTGATGTAATCATGAAGGGGAACCTGTTGTTTTATTAAAAATATACACCATTAATCTAGGCTAAAAAAGGCACCTTGATGCAGAGCATAGTTAAGATAAATCAAATTCCACTTTAAAGTATGTGTTAACTTCAAATACTGAAAAGAAATGAACACAATATTACTCCAAGATGAATTGTATATTAACTTAAAATATTCATTGCATTTTTCATTATTAACTGTATCACTTTTATGAATTATTATAAAGATAGCCATATAGGTCTAACTATAAACACATTGATACTATGAGGTTATTTTATAAAATAGATGTAATGTTTACAAATGTATGAAAACAAAGAAGAAACAAACAAACTCATTTATATCTTTCTTGGTAGTGCTTGAAGTTTAATAGTAGCAGTATGCTGTGAGCAAAAAAGTAGTTGTTCTGGCTACTCAAATACCTGTCAGATTGTATCCTATACATCACTTTAGGTTTATGCTGCAAACCCCAATTCCTAATTTCCTAGATGATTAAAAATGTATGGTGAATAATCTTTAATAAATTTCTGCACTCTTATATTATGTATACAAATGAGAATCAAGTATTTCTATAATTCATACTTTCTAATGCTAGCATTGCTTTTGTGTTTTGAACCCGCCAGATCTAATCAGAAGTGTAAGGCTTTGGGGGATGAATAATGAAATGCAGTGACTTCATTGTAATAGCCCTAAAGAATTTGTGTGAGGAGGATGACTTTTTGTATCATCATCAGAGGATATTCTGCAGAAATCTGGGTGCCTGGTCTATAGGTCTATAGTAGGCACTGTAAAGCTTCTCTGAGTATGTATGGCTATTATCACTGAAGACAAAGCTATAGTAGGAAATATCAGCTACTGTGATCATAGAGCTGTTCTCTGACTTTTGGCTGATAAAAAAAAAAACTACATTTCTCAATACCCTTTGCAGGGCAGATGTGGCATGAGTTTTCTGGTCAATGCTAACTAGGCTGAAGCCAGCGGGCCTTGTGTTCTCTTTATTCCTCTGCCGCCAACATCGCTCTTGATGTTTTAGTACTTGTAGTAGTTTAATATCATTTAAATTTGTTGCCATGTAACCTGTTTTCTGATAACATGACTCATTAAACATGGAGAAAGTACATGTAACCTAATCTTTAGCCAGTTTGCCTCCTTCTATCACATCATCCAATGCTTGAGTTACTTCCTTCAGTAAAAATCCTAAAAACTAGTGCTATACAAGTATAAACAGTGACTTTTCCAGGTTTGGAATGATTTTAACATGGCCACATTTCTGTGAATTGGTCTTTTAATACATTGAGTGACACACAGAATTGTTACCTAGGCGAAATACATCTGTGACAGGATTTGATATTTGATTTTATGTCTAATGTAAAACTGTATTTCAAGCCCATGGATATATGGTATTGGCTAATACCAAAGATTTTTATGTCTGATCTGCTCTTTATATTTGGAGTTGAGCATTTACAGGAAAGTTCATCCAGATATTAATACCCTGGAGTTGCCCATGCAGTTGAGTGCCAGAGCTGAGTAGCACATGATTTTGGCTGGATCTCCAGATAGGGCTTTGCTTTCCCAGGAGAGACTGAGAGCAAGATTCAGACCAGCAGAGAAAAATCTTCAAATGAATGTTTGGGACAGGTTTGACAAAAGGTTTTATTATTGAACAATTACATTCTGGTGTATTTAGATTCTTGTCACTTTTTAACTTCAGTGTGTGTGTATGTGTATGTTTGTTTGTGTGTGTGTGTGTGTGTGTGTGTGTGTGTGTGTGTCTATGAATTTAGGCACTTATGTTTCATAGTATGTAGAGGTCAGGGTTCTACCTGATATGCTGGTCCAGACTTTTCACTTGGTTTAAGGTTAGGTCTCATCATCTTCATGGCCAGGCTAGCTTCAGTGGAGATTGTGGGTATTCCCCTCCCTTCTACCCATAAGAACTCTAGGATGGAAGATGCCTGGTGCCCATTGTCTGGTGTTATGTGGCTGCTGGATATCTGAACTTGGATTCTTGTTTTGAGTGCATCCTTTATCCCCTGAACTTCATGGAGTCTGGAGAGAATGCCATGACAGCTGCATGAAGATATTGTGTCTTTGATTATGAGGAAGCTCATACAAAGATATCCTTTGAACATTCGAGCTACATAATTGATGTTTTGCTGTAAGGTGTGATTACTAGAAGTTTTGAGAATTAAGGAGGTGTTCACACTTCTCTGTGCTTTGAACCATGGTGTCTTTGAGAGGAAGAGGTCTTTTGCACCCTCTGATTTGGGTATAAAAAGCCTGAGGTTCTGGGACCAGGTGCTGTCTGTAGAATGTGTCCCCACGTACTCTGTAGCAGACAGAGATAAACTCTGACTGCCATGTTCCCCCCAGCTGCTGCTGAGGGAATTTTCACGGCCACCACGCCTCCAACTGTTCAAACAGACAAGGATTGAATACCTGAAATTTAGTCCCCTGCCCAGAGCAGAGGTAGAGATTGAGCAGACCTTTTCTTCAGAGGTGACAGGAGACACACAAGCCGGAGTACCACAACTGACCAGGAGCCACCTAATTGTGTACCACTGAAGCCATTGGCAGACGACAGTGCAAAAATTTACATAATAATTTAAAGAACAACAAGGTAACTCCAGAAAAAAGAGGTGATCCTACAACCACAAGATCTGAACTGAGCAATGAAGAGGAAACAGAAGAAAGTAACACCAAAAATTCCTTTATGATGATCATCGAAGCTCTCAAAGAAGATATGAAAAAATTGCCTAAAGAAATAGAAGAAAACACAAACAAAAATTTGAAGAGATGAACAAATCCATGAAAGAAAACCGGGCCATGGAGGAGGAGGGGGAGGCAGCGACTGCAGCATCCAGAGCTGGCCCTGGCAGTCTGCGCACCCCACGCACAAAGGCGCCCAGCCCCTGGGGAAGGCGATGAGCGCACTGCAGCCCAGGCCCGGCCAATGCTGCAGCCATCGCGGTGTGCGCCTGTGGCGCTGGGGAAGAAACCGGGCTCTCTGGGGACCCGCGGCCGAGGTGTGGCCCCTGCGCCCTAAGCGCGGGACTCGCCGCCCTCCTGGTCAGGCGCCAAGCTTCGGGGCGGCCAGAGCGCGTGCTTCCGCGCTCCCCTGAGATCGGCGCATTTGGGCGCTGCGCCACCCGAGACCAGACCTCCGAGCCCTCTTGGGGCGCCTGAGCGCCAACTTCGCCAAGAACGTCCCTAACTCCAGGGCACCCTACCGGGAGAGAGGGCTCTGCTGCCGGGCACAAGCCGAGAGGACACGCCGCTGGTAGAGAAACCAGCACCCTCGGGGTCGCTCGGGCGCCCCTGAGTGGGCAGCAGCGGCAGCAGACCTCTCTCCCGGGAGTTCCGGACATGCCAGCGCTGGGGATTCCTCCCGGGCAGGCGTTCGCCCTCTCTTTTATGGAGCTTGGGCCCTGCCACAGCCCAGCAGAGGCTGTGGAGATCAACCATCAAGAAACCTGGTTCCCAACCCCGGGGTCCATCCCTGGCTGCGGGACGTGGAGCCTCCCGCGAGGTAGCAGTGGCCTGCAGCGGTCCCTTTCCCATAGCGAGCCATGGGTCAGAAGCTCTCTGGGAGCCTTAAGTCCGTGGAGGTGCGAGAGCCAGCCCTGCGGCCGGCCAAACGGGAGCTTCGAGGTTCAGAGTCTGGGCGGCCAGCTCGGCTAGACCAGCTCCTGGACATGCCTGCAGCAGGGCTGGCTGTGCAGCTGAGACATGCGTGGAACCCCGAGGACCGCTCACTCAATGTCTTCGTCAAGGATGATGACCGCCTCACCTTCCACCGCCACCCAGTGGCCCAGAGCACGGATGGCATCCGCGGCAAGGTGGGCCATGCCCGGGGCCTGCACGCATGGCAGATCCACTGGCCAGCTAGGCAGCGGAGCACCCACGCTGTGGTGGGCGTGGCCACCGCCCGTGCCCCTTTGCACTCAGTGGGTTACACTGCACTGGTGGGCAGAGACTCTGAGTCGTGGGGCTGGGACTTGGGCTGCAGTCGCCTCTACCATGATGGCAAGAACCGGCCTGGGGTGGCGTACCCAGCTTTCCTGGGGCCAGAGGAGGCCTTTGCTCTGCCAGATTCCTTATTGGTCGTGCTGGACATGGACGAGGGTACGCTGAGCTTCATCGTAGACGGCCAGTACCTGGGCGTGGCCTTCCGTGGCCTCAAGGGCAAGAAACTGTACCCGGTGGTGAGTGCTGTGTGGGGCCACTGCGAAGTCACCATGCGCTACATCAATGGCCTTGACCGTAAGTGTGCTGGCCTAGGTGGCAAGGGGTGCAGAGGCCTCCTGATCTGGGACAGTTGGGGAGAGGTAGAGCAGCTGTACTCAGGGCATGGTTTTAAATTCTCTTCGTTGAAGGCTTGGCAGTTTGCAGGCTGTACCTCAATTTTCCCATCTGCAAATGGCACTGTGGTCATAATCTGACTGGATCACGTGTGTTTAGAACAGTTAATGCACCTGATAAAGGCTGTAAGTACTAAAAAGACTTATGAAATGACCCAACCTGGTCACAGCTGGAGAGCCTCAGCACTGCCCAGTTCCTGGGTGGGAATCCAGCTACTACACAGGAAGTAGTGTTAGCAACCATCATTCATGGCCGCCTACTGTATGCAGGTCTCGCCAAAATTCCAGCTCCTCCTGGTAGCTGCCAAAGGAAGCAAACTTCCCTCACCTTCAACTGGCCATAACCATGTGGAAATGAATCCCTGGATTATAGAATCTTGCCATTTTTCCAGACAACCAGAAATCTAGATGTTGGTTTCATGTATGAGATCAGACACACACACACACACACACACACACACACACACACACTACCAGGGCCACAGGTGAGTTTATTCAGGAGAGTTGCCAGGCGAGTACAGGAGCAGAGAAGCAGAAGAGAGAAGAGACAGACTGCCACATGGTGTCTCCTTTTAGGAGAACGGGTAGGCACGGATTTATGTAGCCACGCCCAGGGGTGTGCCCTCCATATGCACTTGCTCTGCTGGCGCCATGTTGGCTTTATCATGTGGCCACTACATACCAAGAATTCTTATTTCATCCAGTGCCATGTTGGGTTCGCCATGAGCTGTACCAGGAATCCTTACACCAGATACTATGAACTCTCCCTGCAAATGGCACTGTGGTCATAATCTGACTCATTGCTAAAAAGACTGTGTGGTTGAAGTGAGACTCCTCTGTGGGCTCCTGGGTTTCACCCCAGCAACATGAAGTCCCCTTTATTCAGAACACAGCACTAAAAGGCTGAGGCAGGAGGAGAAGGGTCACCTCCAGGAAAGGCACACATAACTATGTGGCACAACTTGAAACCCAGCAATTTGTTGGGCTTGCTCATACATCTTAGCTATTGTGATTTCAGCATGAAATGTCCCCCACAGACGCACGTTTGAATACCCACCCGCTTCAGGTAGTGAAGCCTTGGGAGAGGAAGTTATTGAGGGGGAGGTGGCCTTGTAGGTCTTGAGTTTTTATAGCCTGGTTTCACGTTAGTCCACTCTCTGCTTCCTGACTGAGATGTCATGTGACCAGCTGCCTCCTACTCTGGCTGTTTGTTGAACTTCCCCTGTCACGGGGACCATATACCTTCTTAAGCCTAAACCAAGAAGAGCTCACCCCTAAGCTCCTTCTTGTCAGGTGTTAAGTCATAGCGGTGAGAAAGGTGACTAACTAACCAGTCCTCCTGCACCCCTCTCTAGCCTTTCTCCCATACACTGCCAAACGTTACAGGATTGAGAGTTTGCAGCCAATGCCAGGGTTCATTTTAAGTGAGAGCTATAATTGCCAGCCAGTGTGGCTGATTCCAGACCCCTTTTTCTTTTTCCAAAAACAAAGAAAACAAATAAACAGAAACCTAAAGCACAGAGTTCTGGAACCATAAGCATCCCACCTGGTATGTTGGTCTCTGAGATCAACCATTTTCCCATGTTCATCCCCTTCAGTTGAGACCTCAAGAGTAACTAACTCCCAAAAAAGAACCACAGGCAAGGTGTTTGCTTGAGCACAATGTGGGCGATGGTTCAAGGGTGGCCGGCCAACACAAAAGTGCCTGGACCTCCCATCGGATATAATCAGCAGCATTTTTATCGGTATTTGCTTCTGTGGTTGTTGGACTAAGATTATTGGTGGAATGATGCTCTATTTTTTTTGTTTGTTTAACTGTAAAATCCTGGAGCAGATGAATCTGCTTTGAGCAGGGTGATCATCATGGTGCCTTGTAGGAAGTGTCTGGAATCCTCTTAGATAGACAAGATGAGGCAAACCCTAGGGATGAGGAAACAATGGCATCCGTGAGCACTGTGGGACAATGGGACGTTTACTGATGGAACTAATTTGGGCTTGCACCAAAGCTCTGGAGGGTATGTCCAAAACCTCTGCACATCCCCAGCACAAGGGTTCTGTCTCTAGTGAATCACTCTAATCCCCTAAAATCAACTTTACTCATCTGTAAAATGGGACATGGGATCCCTTTCTTAGTTTAAGTGTTGGCATCTGTGTGGTAGCCAAGATCAAATGTCTAAAATTGACAGCAGGGGGAGCTGTGAAAGCCTAAAAAAAGAATATTTCCTTTTGATTATTGGAAAAGAAAAAGAAAAAAAGAAAACCAAGAAAAAGTATACCAAAAATTTAAAGAAACATGCCAGGAACTAAAAGCTGAAATAGAAGCAATAAAAAAGGCACAAAATGAGGCAAAGATGGAAATAGAAAACCTGAAGAAAAAATCTGGAACCACAGATACAGGTATAACAAACAGAGTTCAAGAGATGGAAGATAGAATCTCTGAAGTGGAAACACAGTAGCTCAAATAGATATATCAGTCAAAGAAAATACTAAAACCAAAAAAGCCATAACTCAAAATGTCCAGGAAATCTGGGACACCATGAAAAGAACTAACTTGAGAATAACAGGAATAGAAGAAGGAGAAGAATACCAGCTAAAAGGCACAGATAATGTTTTCAATGAAATCATAGAAGAAAACTTCCCTAACCTGAAGAAGGAAATGCCTATAAAGATACAATAAGCTTACAGAACACCAAATAGATATGTCCCCCAATAAAGTCAGCGCCCCACATAATAATCAAGCCACAAAACATACAGAACAAAAAAAAGTTATAAGAGCTGCAAAAGAAAAGGGCCAACACACATAAAAAGGCAGACCCATCAGTATAACACCTGACTATTCAATGGAAATGATGAAAGCTAGAAGGGCTTGGTCTGAAGTTATACAGATGCTAAACGAGCATGGCAGACAAACTAGAATACTATACCCTAAACCTAACCCTAACCCTAACCCAATCCCTAACCCTCATGAATATTGATGCGAAAATTCTCAACAAAATTTTGGCAAACCGTATACAGCAATGTATAAAAGATATCATCCACTATGACCAAGTAGGCTTCATCCCAGAAATGCAGGGCTAGTTTATCATATGAAAAACTGTAAATGTTATCCATCATATAAACAAACTAAAGGAACAAAACCACATGATCATGTCCTTAGATGCGGAAAAAGCCTTTGATAAAATCCAACACTCCTTTATGATTAAAGCCCTGGAGAGATCAGGAATACAGGGAGAATACCTAAATATAATTACGGCAATTTACAAGAAGCCGACAGCCAGTATCAAACTTAATGGAGAAAAAGTCAAAGCAATCCCACTAAAGTCAGGAACTAGACAAGGATGTCCTCTCTCCCCTTATCTTTTCAATATAGGACTCTCAGCTCTTTATCCTTGTATTCAAGAATCAAGAATTTCCAGAGTTGTCTGCCTAAGATTTGACTGTGTGCTTCATCTGATATTTCAGGATTTATTAAATATCTAACAAATATCCACAGACCCTTAACTTTAGACCATGGTTTTCTAATATGATACAAGGAGTTATACCCATTTTTTATATCTATTGACATTTGCTTGATTACTAAGTATTTGGTCAATTTTAGAGAAAGTCCCATGGGGTGCTGATAAATATATATATTCCTTTGTGTTTTGGTGAAAGGCTCTGTAGGCAAGTGATAGCATGAAGATGGTCTGTGGAGTATGAGGCAGAAGTGAGATCGTCACTGGATTAAGTTTCTGAGCATCTGCATGCTGCCCTGAGGTAGCAGAGCTATCTGGACATGGTTCCTGGGCTGTGCTCATAGGAATCATTGCTCTACTTTTCTCCTCAGCCACTGGTTATTAACAAAAAAGATGAATAAAAACAGTAGAC
>PVIH01031401.1:0-10862 GCA_004025045.1 Sigmodon hispidus | reverse complement strand
AGGTGTAAGGTTGTATTTTTCCTCTCTGGCCTTCTTCACTAACCCATTGTAGCTCTCTAGCACTTACAGCAGGAGCTTGTGCGTACCCTAACCCTTGCAAAGTCTGACTGGAGATTTGAACTGGCCACCCTGATGGCCAATCTTTTTTTGCAATAATACTTTTGTCAGCACCTGTGTCTAGCAGCCCAGTAATCCTTTTCCCATCCACTGTCAAAGTCATTATGGGTCTGTCATCGAGGTCCAGGCTCAGGCAGGCAATATCAATTCCTGTAGAGCCAAACCCTTGCTCTCCTCTCCTTTTATTGTTAGCCTGAAACTTGCCATGTAGACTGGGCAATACTAACAGCTGTGCTATTCTGTCTCCTGGTGATATTGGAAAAATTCCTTTTGGGGATTCTACCATAATTATAACAACTCCTGTGTAGTCTGAGTCCACTACACCTGGATGCACTTTCAAGCCTTTCAAAGTAGAAGAAGATCTGCCTAATAGAAGTCCTACAGTATCAGGTGGTAGGGGTCCTTTAAAATCTGACTCAATAAGCTGCACTCCCATCTGAGGGGTTAATACAAGTCTTGTGGTGGCGCAGAGGTCCAGCCCTGCTGCACCTGTAGTGGCTCGCCTTGGCCGTGTGGTGGATCGAACAATGGCCTCTTGTTGGCAGGTGTCCAACAGCTGTTCTGCTCCATTGCCCCATATATTTGAGGGCCCTGGGAACGGGGCCCCATCTCCCGTTTTTTGGCTGGCTAGGATGTGACTGAGGTAATGATTGACCATTGACATCCTTCATTGACATGCATTCACTAGCCCAGTGGCGTCCTTTCTTGCATCTAGGACAGAGCCCTGGCATGGGTCTTTGGTTAGAATTAATAGCAGAGGTGCCCTGTCCATTAGGCATCTCTCTTGCTCTTTCTTTGTGCCTTTTCAGCTTAACTCGCTGAGCAGGCCTCATTTCCTTTTCCCTCTCTGACTCCGACTCTGAACTACTTCTGTGTCGTTCATCATCAGATGACTTAAGACATAACTCCTCCAGAGACGGCAATGTCGGATAGAGATTGCCTCCTCCGCATGCTCCTTGCTCCTGGCTCTGAGATTCTCTGTCTGACCGTTCCTCCTTCAACTTTGCTAATTCCTCAGCTCCCCGCTCTAATTCGGCTGCTCCTACATGATTGTCCAAGCACTCCCTAATCATCGACCAAATTGGTATAATTCCAGGAGGAAGGTTGCCCTCTTTCTGGGCATGAGTAAGGTCTCTGCCCAGTTTCTCCCAGGAGCTTTCTGTAAGAGAGTCACTCACTAGGAACCAAGGTGCACAATGGTCTATGGTATCTAAGAATGCCTGTAAATTCTGTGCTTTCATTTTTACTCCATTAGTCTTTAGTAATTCCTTTAAGGCTATCATGATCGGATGTGATTGATTAACCCCCATTTTCCGGGTCCTTTAGTTTCCTGTGTTCCTTAATTATTTTTCCCAATCCTAGTTCTGACAGCCCCAAGATTCCCGATCAGGTTTCAATCACGCGTCCGTGATTTCCCCGATCCTCTGCCTTTATCTACAGGCAGAGCTCCTGCTTCACGCAGGTCTCACTCTATGCCCAGTGAGACTTATCCGGCTAGCCCCCCTGCTTACCACAGTTCTGAATCCTGCGTGGGAGAGTTTTTTCTCTCTCCCCGTCCGGGCCACCAGCTGCGCCGCGCCCAGTCCCGTCCAGCAGGAAAAGACACAGCACCAGGATTCTTCTGTGGTAATTGACCAGGTCCTTTATTGTTACAGATACTTCTTGCAGTAGTAGCCCCTTGCAGTAGTTCTTCCTACTCTCCCAACCTGTGCAGCCAGTTTTAAGCTCAAGTCCTTCACTCAGCCAATGCCGCATGGGCCTTCACCATAGGGCCACGCACACGGAAGCAAGCTAGTCAATTCAGCACATCCCATGGATGGAGTTAATTATTACTAGAAGCATTCGCCATCAGGAAGGCGGGGAACAGGAGCCAGCGCCATCTTTAAGGTGCGACAGCTCCCAACATTACAGCAGGGCCAGCCGCAGAGTCAATGTCAACACTCTCTGTGCCTCCCAAGTGTGTTAGTTTGTTTTTTCCTGTCGCAGTGACAAGATACCCAATAAGAGGTGGTTTCAGGAAGGAAGGGTTTATTCTGGGTACATTTTGAAGGATACAATCTATCACTTCAGGGAAAGCATAATATTCCTGCCTCACCTCCTGTGTGCTGGGATAGTAGGTATGCACCACATGACTAAGTTTTTATTAGATATCACAGAGTGGGACCAGTGAGTTGGGTCAGTTAGTAAAGTTGCTTGGTACCAAGTCTGATGATCTGAGTTGGATCCCTGGGCTTCACCATGGCAGAAGGAGAGAATTTACTCCTGCATTTTCTCCCTGACCTTTACAGGCATACTGTGACAGCCACATGTGTACAAACACACACATACGTGTAATAAAATAGAAAAGTTGTAAATGTTTAGAGTCTTTTTTGAAGTTTTTATGTAATAACAAAGGCAAAGAAACTGTCAGCTGCTTTTCCTGACATGAGTGGTGCTTCTGTACTCACTGGCTGCCATGCTCAGAAAACCATGCAAAACCAGGATGGATTTGTTAGAAAAGGAGCACTGGAAGCTGTCCAGTGATGTTTAGAAAGCATATTTTAAGGCTCAAAGCTGGGGCTGAAGAGACATCTTAGCAGTGAAGAGTGCTTAGGGTTCTTGTAAAGGATATGGCTGGGCTCCCAGTATTCACGTTAGGCAGTGCCCCACAGCTTTTTAGATCCAGTGCCAAGGGGTATGGAGCCCTCAATTGCATTTACTCATGCGCACACACTTAAAAAGTAAGGTCTAAAGAAGATTAGAAAATGGATCACATCATTAGCATGGCATGATCAGAGTGTTTTTTGTAGTTAATAAAATTACATGAAAAGATGTGCCCCAAGATCCGGGTCTGCCTGTAGTTGTTTAGCTCTCTATAGCCCTGAGCTCTGGCCCAGCAGTCCCAAAGCCCCAAAGAAACACATAGAAGTTTACATTAATCTCATGCTGATTGACCTATGGCTCAGAATATTGCTAGCTAGCTTTCATTTTTTAAAAAAAGATTTATTTATTATGTATATAGTATACAGAAGAGGGTACCACATGTCATTATAGATGGTTGTGAGCCACCATGTGGTTGCCAGGAATTGAACTCAGGACCTCGGGAAGAACAGTCAATGCTTTTCACGTCTGAGCATCTCTCCAGCCCACTCTTTCATTTTAACTCAGTCTATTTCCATTAATCCCTTTAGCCATGTGGCTTGGTAGCTTTTCTCAGAGCAGCATGGTTGTCTTCTTTCCTCTGCATCTGCTGGCGTCTCCGCTGTTGTATCTGCCTTGCTCTTCCTGTTCCCAGAGTTTTCTTAGTCTGGTAGCCTCTCCCATGCTTCCTGTCTGCCTTCTACTATTAGCATTTTATTAAATCAGTAGGAGGGACAAATATTTACAATATACTACAGCATAATTCCACTACACACCGCTACCCTGCCTAAATTCTATTCCAACAAGGAAATGCAATGGAAAGTCTCCTTTAGATCACAGAAGTGTCACCAGCTTATCACTGCAGTCTTTGTGATGAGAACATGGCTAAAGGATGAAAAAGGCTCTGAGTATCTTTGTATTCATTATCCAAATAACCAGCAGCTGCTTCCCCATTAGTTGACTCAGTGGCTTCAAATTACTTATAAATGCTCTGCCATTAGCTCAGGCTTGTTGTAAGTTAACGCTTATATTTAAGTTAACCCATATCTCTATGTTTAGCCATGTTGCTTGGTACCTTTTCTCAGTAAGGCATTCTCATCTTACTTCCTTTACATCGGGCTGGTGACTCCTGATTCTGCCTTTCCTCTTCCCAGAATTCTAGTCTGGTTGCCCCACCTATACTTCCTGCCTGGCTACTGTATAATCAGCATTTTATTAAGCCAATTCAAGTGACAATTCTCTCTAGTATACAAGAATATCACCCCATAGTATTTCCCCCTTTTTTCTAATAAAAAAGGAAGGTTTTAACTTTAACATAGTAATAACAAAATAGTTATCAAGCAAGAATTACTTATCTTGATGAGTTCAAAGTTGTATATCTAATTTACCCTTTCATCATAACTATGAAAAATTATGACTATGACTATCTAGTCTTTAACTGTATCAAAGATTGCAGAAGGATAAAATGTTACCTGATGACAGGGACATCAGGCTGCCTGGACAGTCTCTCAATGTTTCTCTGCAATGTTGGGACATCCAACTTTGGCTGTAGGCCTAGAATATCTGGCAGACTACTTTCAAAAGCAGAAAAATTTTAAGGACTGTCTTACCTTGTCTTGGCAAGTTTCAGCAGCCACTTTTCTTTGTGTCCCATTTGTCCCAATTAGACAATGTACTGTCATCAGCAGTTGAGGCAAGGACATTTTCTTGCTCAGTGGCTAGCTTTTGCCACAAAGAAAGCAAACTCTATATGGAATTTTTTTTCTATGCCTATCATCTTTTCTGAAGTAGATTGGTGCTGCAAGGAACAGATGTATCTCATTGATATTAAAAGCTTTAGGTTAAGCATATTAAATGTCATTTTCTGTATGTCTATGAAGTGCTTGAAGATTACCTATTTACCTAAAATACATCTTTGTATACCTAGAAAACCTAACTAACATGACTATAAGTTTGACTATTATAGAGGACTATTAATCTGTATTTCTTTTTTTAAGATTTATATATTATGTATACAGTATGCAGAAGAGGGTACCAGATGTCATCATAGATAGTTGTGAGCCACCATGTGATTGCTGGGAATTGAACTCAGGGCCTCCTGAAGAACAGCCAGTGCTCTTAACCTCTGAGCCAACTCTCCAGCCCCCTAATCTGTATTTCTTAATTCTACATTACATTTTAAATAAGATGCATAAACATAATACTCTAAAGAAGAGTAGAAATATACATGCAGTATAACAATATTAAATTTGTATTAATAAACCAAAACTTATACTGATGTAAAATATGTAAGGTTAGCAGTTATTTTTGGATTGAAATAGATTTAATAATCTACATTTCCCCCCCATCATTTCTATATTATATTCTCCTTTTTTTTTTTTAGAAAGAGATTGACTATGACCAATAATAATTTGTAACCAAACACCCTAAACAAAGATAAACATCCATAATCCATTTTTTGGGAATGTGGGCATAGTTTTCTAGGCTACTTTCTGCTAAATGGGGGTGCTGGTAATCTTTGGGGAGCCCTGAGAAATTTCAGCATAATGGTTAAGTCTTAGCTGGAGTAGTCTGTGAGGTTGGGTCATCACAGTCAGCAGCCTTGAAGCTGTTGGGGATGCAGAACTCAGAGGAAACTGCAACAGATGTGCTCTGAAATGGTGGATCATCTGGGCCCACTGTTCCCATCAGAGATTTTTTTTCAGGAGGTCTTCCTCAATCAAACCTGAATTTTCTTAATCTGGAATAAACCTTCAGCCTTTAATTTTTTGTGGAAATAAAAGCAGAGCCTCTTTCCCAAGGTAACATATCTTTTGACTTAAATTTTGAAGTCTTGGCATTTTTAAAATATATAGGTTGGATTAATCCTGCTACATTTATTTATAATCATCTGTCTCTTAGCAGGTCTTGCTTCTTCTTCTATAGTTAAAAAATTCAAAGACAACACAATAACATATAGTATCCACGCTTTCTGTGTATTTTTTATTTTTACATGACTTTTTAAAATAGTGCTTTACCCCTCTTTTAAGGGCTTTTCTTTATTATTTTAAAACTATTTATTTCTTTACTATGACTATTTATACCTTCTCTTACTCTCCCAAGCCTACATATATTTTTAAACATTGTAAGCTATTTAAAGATTTCCCCCCCCCATCTGAATCTGTCTTTATTGCATATCTCTTTTTCTGTCCTCATGAGTTTTTCATCTGCTAAGCAAGCATGGCTAGGACTAAGGGGTTAGCTTTGGCAGCTGCCTCTGTCCCATTCCTTAGGTCTTTGAGAAGCTAATCTCATTGTAGAAGCATGTTTACACCCAGCTCTGAAAGCCATGTTTACTGCTCCAACCCTGGGAACTTTTTGGGTCTATGCCACTATCAAGTAGCACACTATCTGCTGCTCATAAACCCCGTTTAAGTATTTGGTAGCAGGCTTAAAAGAGCCACATGTTTTTTGCTGTTAACACTGAGTTAGAGCTGTACCTCTAGCAAACAGAGCCCACCCGAGAAAATGCTGCTACTAAGAAGCCATGCTTGACTCTGTTCTTGTGTGTCTAGAATCCATTTCTTTTTTTTTTTTAAACTTTAGTGTCAAACATAGTCAGGAGTTTCTGTCCTGACAGTAACCCCAAAAACTTAGCAGCCATTTCTCCAGTAATTGACTTTGTGGCTTAATATTAACCCATATTTCTATTTATGTTTAGCAACATGGCTCGGTCCCTTTTCTCAGTATGACATTCTCATCTTCCTTCCTCTACATCTGGCTGGTGACCCTTGACTCTTCCCTTCCTCTTCCCAAAATTATAGTCTGGTCGCCCCCCTATACTTATTGCCTGGCTACCAGCCAATCAGCATTTTTATTAAACCAATTCAAGTAAAAAAATCTGTATAATGTACAAGAGTATCATCCCACAGCAGGGAGGAGAGCTTGAAATTCTTGGTCAGTCCAGCACAAAGATGAGACTGTTGCCATTGCTCTGTTCTCAAGGTGGTTAGGGCAGAGACCCCAGAGAGCATGCTGCACAGCACATGGCTTACCTACTTCTCCAGTTCTTCTCCGTCAAAAGGCAAAGACCATGTGCTTTGTGGGAAAGGTAGATCTCCCATGCCCCAGTCTTAGAGAAGAGCTAGGAGTGGATGTGAGAGTCAGTGTGGAAGAAAGCATGCTTGCTACATATGTTGGAGAACAAAGCAACAGTTGTGCTAATTATGAAGGCAGGAAACAGAAATGTGTAGATTAGATTGGTCTTTGGACGTATCTATGAGGATTGTCTTGTTATTTGGCCCCACCCACTGTGGGTGTCACTATTCCCTGTGCAGGGGGTTCTGGGTTATATGAGAGTGGAGAGGCTGGCTGAGAGCCAGTGGGTAGCTTGGGTGCCTTTGTCTCTCTCTGCCCTCGACTGTGGGCATGATGCTTTCATCTAGGCTTCCTCTTAATAACCAGCTGACCTGGAGCTGCGAGGCAGATAACCCTCTCTTATTCTCTAAGTTGCTTTTTGTCAGGATATTTTATTCCAGTAACAGGAATAAAGCTAGGATACCCCCTTACTCACAGAGAGCACCTGGGAGGACACTCCGTGTGGAGGTCTGGGAGTAACCAGCATAGTTGTGCCGGGGCTCTGCTCATGCCTACAGCTTCCTATCCCTCACTGTCCTTCCAGTTGGCCTAGACAAAGATGATAGTTTCCATTTTGCAGCTGTATGTGCTGGTGCATGGCAAAGCTTAGACAGGGCCTTGTTGGTGTCTCAGTCCTCTTCCTGTGTTAGAGTCGGCGCCCCAAAACAGAGAGCTTCACTCCGATATCGGGTCACACAGAAGCTTTTAATATTAAGCACGAGCTTGCGGGTCACCAGCAGGAGATGAGGCTAGTGACCTCGAGTCTAAGGCTCACAGGCCTTTTCTAGGGCAGTTCTACCAGGGCGGGGGAGCGGGGGTCTTCTAGGGTGAAGTCATCTGGTCAGGCCAGATGTCTTTTTGGTTTTTCTCGGAATCCGGGTGGGTAAACGAATTTCGAGTTACCTTAGGCATCAGGTATTTTAAGCACGTAAGCACGGCGGGCTAACTTCCTGCTATAGGGCGTGGGAGCAGGGTGCAACATTTTTCTACAATTAGCAGAGCTGGTGGGGAGGGGAAATCTCCTTTGATTCTCTTACAATGGCCTTTCACCTGTTCTGCGGGGTGAGAGGCCTCGGAGACGGGGCACAGACACCTTTTCCAGCGGTAGCTTTCACTCATTTTCGATCAGGTCGTAGTCAGCTTCTCAACCTTTCTCCTCATGGCATTAAACACAGTCACAGTGCCTAAAACTCCTGCCACACCAACTCATCAGGCAGGTATCTTGTCCTCACGTGCTCCCAAAAAGGGTGAGTACAGAACATAAGATATTTAGAGAGAGACCATATTCATGTAATTTATATTATCTTATAACATATTCTATTATTCATTAATTTCTTTTTCAAAAGACTTATTTTTATGATTTTTTAATCATGTGTATATGTGTGGGAGGGGCAGTTGCATATGATACAGTGCCCATGGAGACTAGAAGAGAGGGTCAGACTTTCTGGAGCTAGAGACGCAGGGCTTTTGAACCACTTAGGGTGGGCGCTGGGAACTGAGCTCTGGTCCTTTGTTGTGACCACTGGGCCATCTCTCTAGAGCATGTTCATCTCTTATGAAAAATTTATAAATTAAACTTTGTCATGGAATGTATTTGTAAAATAAATTATACATATGGAATATGTACAACACACACAGACACACAAACACACACAGACACACACACACACACACACAGACACAGACACACAGACACACACACACACACACACACAATCTTTACCCCTTGGCGCTATCCCTGGTTTCAGACACCAAGCGTTCTCTTGGGATGTTTCAGGTTGGCCTGGGCTCCTTTAGAAGGTGTCTAGGAAAAGAGGAATAAAGCCCAGATGAGACGAGATATTGGCTCTGTCTGGGAAGTTTAAGATTTCAAAGAAGGAGAAATACTTTAGATGTCTTCTAGAACAGCTTCCTAAACCTGCCTACTCATTAAACGCACTCAGAAAGACAAAACCAAACAATTCTAAAATGTCCACAAAACCACAGAACCATTTCCAGGCCTCTCTTCAGGCTTTTGGAATTAAACAACAGGAAATACAGATTCTACCTGTGTTTTTTCCAGTAGCTTTCAGGGCTCCAGGTGGAGACTCTCGGAGGGCTTGTGGGCCAGGCCTGGACCCAGGCGGTGCACCTCAGGTTGCTCTGAGGCCTTCTGAAAAGCAAAGCTAAGAACCTGCCAGCTGCTCCAGGCACACAGCTGGATCCAGGGCCACAGTGCCGGGCACTGAACTTGTTTACAGTGTGCTTTACAGTGATGACTTCTTTGTCAAAACACACTCCAGGGAGCTGCTGCCCCAGGGCCTCTGTGTCATCTCTCTTTTATTGGAACAGAAAAAAGGCCTGCATTATTGTTCCCTGGATTCTGGGTTTCTCAGGGATCAAGAAAGCAGCAAGCATTCTGTGCTAAGAGTAAAGGCAGCTTTGTTGTCTGAGGCCAGGGAGGTGAGGCTATAAGCAGAAAGCCTTTCACAGACCATAAAAGAGACACTCCACACACAGGAGGCTGGAGGTGGCAGACTGGGGGAGGGCCTGAACCCCCACCTTAGCCCTTCTCCACTAGCTCAGGCATTCTGTTTCTGTGGCAAAGCCATCCTGGGTGTGGGGACATGGTTAGTTAGGAAAAGGATGCAGTTCAAGCCCCAGAGTTCATGTTACAAAGCTCCACGGGATGCTCTGCTTGTGACTTTAGTCCTGTGGGCAGCGAGCCTAGCGCTCAGCACCCTCCAGGCCAATGAGAGTGTTATGCTTACGTGTAAGAATTTCCATCAGGGAGGCTGGACACGCTGTTATGAGTGGGGATTTTATTGCTACCTACAGAGAAGGAGAACCCAGGTTGATTATCTAGCTGTGCACAGCAGAAGCGGGTAAGAGAGCATTGCCCCAACGGGCAGGGGTTTTTAAAGAAAAACCTATGTAATCAAGATGCGACACACCTTGATGCTCCAGGATTGAGCAAAGGGGTAAGGTGCAGCAGCCATTGGAGTTTTCTGGAATGAATCCAACCTTTGAATCCATTGGCTGCTGAGGAAGTTCACTCACAGACCTGGGCCCCGCCCCCAGAATGAATCCAGGTCCTTATAAAAGAATGTCCCAAAATAGGAGGTGGATGGTTTCTGAGGAGCAGCATCCAAAGATGACCTGTGGCATACAGGTGCATATGAACAGACAAGCAGATAGGCAGACAGACACATACTAAATATAATTTATTTTTTTAAAAAAGGTCTCACTGTGTAGCCTTAAACTCACTATGTAGACCAGGTTGGCCTGGAACTCACAGAGAACCTTTTGCCTCCTGAGGATAGTGACACCCGGACAATGTAATTTCTTAAGCAATATTTTTATCAAACCTTGGGAATCTCACACAAAGCCATTTTGGTAGGCATGTATGTGCCAGGCCCGTTTTAGGGCGCCAGTTTGGGAAGTGATGTTTCTGAAAAGTGGAAGCGAATTGGTCTGGTTGTTGTGTGCCCTCAGGCGGGCATTGAGACAGCTAGTGATGTGCTTTCCTGCAAGCTGCCTGTTCTCCTCAGGACCCACCATGGGCACTGAAGCTGCTGCCACCCCGGTATAGGCAGGTGAGCAAGGCTCAGAGAGGGAGTTCTGCTCTCAGCTTTCTAAAGGACATGCTCTTGGCTCATCCCAATGGTGTCAGAAACTGTTTGGTGTGCAAGTCCCTGCGAGTGGAGGCAATCATGGACCTGAAGAAGTCTTGTATTTGGATTTTCTCCCCTCCACCCTTTCTCTCTCCTCCTCTCTCCCTTCCCCGTTTCTTTCCTCTCTTCTTCCCTCTCTCCTTCCTTTCTTTCATACTCAGTCTTGCTACATAGTCCAGGCTGGCCCAGCACTTGCTGTATAGGTCAGAGTGCTCTTGGACTCACTCCCTAACCCTAACCCTAACCCTAACCCTAACCCTAACCCTAACCCCAGCATTGCTGTATAGGTCAGAGCGTTCTTGGACTCACTCCCTAACCCTAACCCTAACCCTAACCCTAGCCCCAACCCTAACCCTA
>PVIH01031400.1:0-10860 GCA_004025045.1 Sigmodon hispidus | reverse complement strand
CAGAAACACCCTGGACTGACCCTTTGGATCCCACGCCACCTAGAGGAACACCTGACTCACTCTTGAGGGAGAGGGGAAAGAACTGGATTTGGCCAGAGGTGGAGACTGATCTAAGCATTAATGGGTCAGTGGGACCATAGGACTGTATGCTCCCTGCCCAGGGAGGGGATGGGGAGTTGCAGAGGGAAAAAAAAAAAAAGTGACCAGATGTGTTGGGAGGGGGAAGAGACCTTGAATAAGGATATACAGGGATGGAAAAAAAAAATTCAGAGGGAAAGATGAACACAAAGAAAATATAGGTGTAGCAATCTTATTTGTATGTCTACCCTTGATAAACCATGCTTATCATTCTTATCCTCTATATAGTTATTGTTAACTCTTCCACATTTTAAATTCTTTTTACTGTGTTTTTTTTAATAAATACAAAATAAAGAAAAAAAATAGAAACCTTCAATTTTCTCTAAATAAAATTTATATATATATATAAAAAAAACTTTTCTCTGAATTTATTATAAAGGTTGTTATGGACTCATGTTTTTGGAGGAACTATAGGAGAATTGCTATATAGTTTAATTCTGTTCAGATTCCTTTTCTGTAAAGGTGAGTTCACATATGATGTTTTTCAAAATCTCATTAGTGATAACTATACTTCTATATATTCCTTCATGTACACTGACCTAACATATTCCTTTTCATATAGTATTGCTTAGATGTATATGATTTCAGGGTTTATCACTTTATATTGGTCAAATAATTTATGGCTCTTCCCTAAGAAAGACTATTTCTCCAACTCTCAGCATCCTTTACTTGTTTTTAGTTCTTTATATGTGGCTAGTAAGACTTCATGGGTATAGCTTCTCTGACAATTGTAAGACAAAAATTCTCTTTGGCTATTACAATCTTTCCATCCCTCTTCTTCATGATTACTGAACATTGGGTGAGGAATTGTTGGATTGTATACATATCAGTTAGGGATGGTTGATTTTAATGGGTGCAATATCGGGTTCCCATTCAGAAAGTCCTTTCCTGTTCCAATAAATACAATTATTTTTCTCCACTCTTTTTATCAATACTCAGGGAGAGGTCCTTTATCCACTTGAATTTGATTTTTGTGCATAGTGAGATATAAGGGTCCAGAGATAAGGAATCCATATGTGTGTGTGTGTGTGTGTGTGTGTGTGTGTGTGTGTGTGTGTGTGTAAGTATGCTATTTGTCAAGCAGCATTTCTTGATGATGCTGGATTTTCTCAAGTCTATATTATATTTTGACCAACATTATCACTACTTTGATCATTGCTGTATGTGTACATGAGAACATGAGAATGTTATACATGTGCATTTCTCAGTTACAATGATGAATAATTTACTTTAGTAATGTGTATTTCATAGAACAGTAGCCCAAAAGAGTTTTATAAAGTACAATCCCTTGAGACATCACTAGCACAAAATGAAGATATTTGTAAGCTACTTTGACATCACAAAATATTTCCTAACTATTGAAATGTAATCATAAATGTGAGTATATGATGGAAAGACAGTTGAGAAACTTAGTTGTTATTCACATCTTCTTCTGTTTAACAAGGCAGGTTGCTTTAGTCTTGTGACTATTTTTCTTAATAGATTAAATTGAGCTTAGTAAAGCCTCTTTTAGATAATAATGTTTGAAAATTAAAAAGTCACTGTCAACTGTATATAATCAAAATATGTAAATGTAGCTCTTAGCCATTTCAATGTTCTTGATATATGACAACCGTATTTTAATACAAGTATTTTAAACACCTTCAGGAAAACAAAACATATTTAAAATCTTATGAAAACTTTACAAGAGAGACTTCTTTAAAACTAAAGACTAAAAATAATGATTGAAATTGTTATACAGGTAGTATAAAACACAAATCCTAAAGTAGCCATTTCTTAAAAGATAAAAACATAAAACATGAAAATGTTTCCTAATTTCCTAAGAGTCTTAAAATCAAATATTTTAAATTGCTTGTTTATTGTTGTTTTTATTTTATTCTTACTTTAATTTTGAAGGAAGTTCTCACTATGCATCCCTGGCTGGCCTGGAATCACTGTGTAGATCAGAATAGTCTAGAAATCACAGATATTCACTTGCCTTTACCTTGAGAGTACAGAGATTAAAACTATACACCACTACCATGCCCAGATTAAACAGAATATTTTTGGACATCACCCAGATACTATTCATCTTTTGACATATTTTGATACATGATATAGAACAAGTTTGGCTATTTATTTTTTTCAGGATGGAAATTTGCCTGCCCAAAGACTGAGAAAATGAGGCAAAATCTGAGTATATTCTTTCCATATAGACCACCACTCATATTCATGTATTAATGAATTTCTACTCCTACAGAATTTCAGAAAACTAAAGACAAAATAATACAAATAAACATTAATGAATGATAGTTTTATTAATTTATGGTATAATAAAAATAATAGACTTTAATTAATTAACAAGATGTTTTAAATAACTTAGATCATCTGGGGAAAATTAATGCTTTAAAAATACCACTGCAATCAGGAAATGACCTTTTTTTAGAAAAAAATATCTATTTATTGTTAAAAATGTTCTTCACTCTTATATGTGATTATATAGCTACAATATTGTTCTTAAAGCAGAAAATCTTATATTTTAAGTTCAGAATTCCTTCAGAAATTATTGCATGACAAATATTTTCTCAAGTAAAGTCAAATCATTTTACATTGTGTGCCCTCTCATATATCCACTTTTATACAATTTTGTTTTAGAAATAATTCATTATTGCCATTTTGTTATCATATCTCTTCCTTAGACTTCTATCTATTACTGGTGATATCTGAATACACTCAAAAAATTATCTAAAGAACTAAAGAGGAACCTTGGATTTTCTGACTATTAAAATTCAATTTTTCAAATTTGTCATGAGGTACAAAGTGCTTGAGACTAATTAAAAAGAGACTTATTACAAAGGATAGTAATATGGCTTAGTGGGAGTCTTGAAAAAATACAGAAAAATGACATATACCACATATCTTGTCCTGGCCTCTGTACGTGCTTGCAGAGCACTTACACACACACACACACACACACACACACACACACACACACACACACACACACACTCACTATGCAAAACAAACAAAAAAAACTTGAGATGGGATGGAGAACACAAGAGGGATGTAGAAATTATTTCAAGAACTTAAGTAATTGTATTAGAAAACACACAATCTGATTGTTTTGATTTTACCAAGTGAATGCTTACAAAATATGACAGTGAGAGGAATCTCATTGCTCAGTCTCACACTAAGCCTTGATAACCTTTATATCTAATTACTCTTCTGGTGCATAAAAGCAAAAGAGGCTGCTCTCATTTCAATTGTGACACAAATAAGCCAATTTCAAATGTTTATACAGAGTAATGTGAATTAAAGATTTTCAGAATATTTCAACCTTTTTTGGTCCATTTAGTGTTTGAAAATATGTAAAATAAAGAAGTGTTACAACATTCACAACATAATAAAGAGCAAAATCCCACAGTCTTTAAGGAATTGACAGTATAATAGAAATGAAGGAGTCCATCTTTTCTTATGGCTCACGTAGTTATTCCTCTAACAGGTAATGAGGCAAGTACCTGCCTTGCCTAAGAGCCAATATACATTCTTGGGACAAAATGGGAATAAAGAGAGGAGCTGATACTCAGAACTTATTTTCAAGCACAAGAAATAACTGATTCATAGAAAATTTGAAATAACAAAGAACTTAGAAGAAATTTAGTTTGAACATGTAGAATTTATTAATGTCAAAGGCATATATATACATGGGCTCAATCAAACATACATTTTTATGGGGAACTATTTTCTTTTAAACTATAAATAGCACATAAAGAGAAATGTGCTTTCTAAAGTTGTATTTACAGAGTAAGTCAGTATTCATTAACAAGAAAAATTAGAGCTATATTAGTATATTGCTTTCAGAAACAACATTGTCAATCAAGATAAAGTAAGTAATAACCCTGGGTTATAAAAAGAAAGTACTCAAATAGTACATCTATTTATATAACACACACACACACACATATATATATATATATATATATGAAAGACAGAATAAAGAGGGTTTAATCTGAGATAATCTAAGAAACTTAACCTCTGAGCCACCTCTCCAGCTTGTAGTAGTCAGCATTTTCTATGGAAATAGAACTGAGAGAATTCATATATATCTAATAAGCAGATCTTAGTCTTATATACATGATATGGTTCTGGTAGTTCAACACTGACTGTCTTGTGCTCAAAAAAATGAAAAACCAATAGTCTCTCAGCCCACTTAGTTGGACATTCAAGGAATTCTTAGAGTCACAATTCTTAAGTCAATGTTGGAAGTCCAAAAAAGCTCATTCTAATATCAGAGAAAATTACAGCAGCCTTAAGTAGAGGAACTTGCCAGTGAGAATAAATGCAAGCAAGCAAAAAGCAGAAGTGTAAACTTTTCGACATCAGTATATCTGAACTGAGCAAAAGTTCTGACCATGATAAAGGTAGGTCTTCTCACATCAAGCAATCTAATCACAAAATTTCCTTTGAATTTGTAATTTTATTTATTATTTTATTTATTGACATTATCATATAATTACATTATTCCTTTCTTTCCTTTTTTTCCCTCCCAACCCTCCAATCATTTCCAACCACTTTCTCACTGTTTTATTTAAAATTGATGGCTTCTTTGTTGTTGTTGTTGGTGGTGGTGGTAGTGTGTGTATGTGTAAGTCAGTCTGTATGATGTATCCACAATACATAAATACAAGAAGCCTAATCCATATAGTTACCCTGAAAAACATTATTTTTCTCTTCTCAGTACTTTACAATTGCCCATAGTTCTTTATCTAGGGCTGAGGCTTAGCAAGCTTTCTACCTTCCAAATATTTTCATAAGTAAAACTATTTTTGATGAAGCAACACTAAATGTCATAAAAAGACACTTTCATATTATGTTTAATATAAAGCAAAATTGTTTTAAACAAATGATTTTAAAAATAATCTATATTTTAACACATGGTCAGAGGATTATATCTTCAGCATTTGAGAAGGTAAATAAACACCTTGAGTATAATAGCTTGACTCAATATTAGTAAAAATTGCTATGAAGAAGGTACTATGTGAGACAACTTTCCAAGGAAATAGTATTAGAGGCTGAGTTGCCCTATAAAATTCTGATCTCCTGACATAGAGATGACATATACTGAAGAATCCCAATTTCTATAGAGAGCTGTCATCTCTCTTATAGATATTATAATGAACAGGGGATTAAGAGATGGAATATAATGCCATTCCCACTTTCATAAAAAAATAATGTGAATTTTCCTAAACTGTAAGATGTAATATAAATTAAGGGGAGACAAAGTATCCATGAGGATATTCCCTATTTAAATTATAATCTTGTCATTTAAAATAATTTTATGAAGGCTTAATGAAAATTAAAGTGCTCCATAGATGAGACCTGGAGTAGCAACATGATGTGATGCCTGAAAATGTCATGATTAAACCTACTACTTCCTATGCTGAACTTAAAAAACATAATTTAGGTACACACATTTAAGGTATACATATTGATGAGGTAAAACATATACATACACTTTAAAACCATCATCACAGACCAATATAATGTATATTCATTATCTACACAAGTTTTCTTTTGTCCTCCCAAAGACTTTAAACCTCACATTCAGTCCCTTTTTTAATTATTCCTTAATTTCCTACATCACACTGAGGACCACACCTCTCATGAAGCAAGGCCCATCAAAACACATCACTTCATGTTATTGTTGACATTCGTGACCTTCTTACCTTATATACATCTATTCATTCTCACATCCGTAAGGTCACATATCATAGTTTGGTCTGCATTGGATGTTAAAACTGTTGACAAATACCTGTGTACCATTTGTATGTCTTTTTCAGAGAAATTATTATCCATTTCTCTTTTTCATTGAGCTGTAGTGTTTCTTACCTAATTTTAGAACTTAATCTCTTATCAATTTTTTTCTAATAATTTGCTTGAACACACAGGTTTTTATGCCACTCTCCTTATAAAGATTGTGTTTTATGGTGAAGTTTTATTTTATAAAGTCACATGTGTCTGATCTGTATTTGTTGTTTGTGCTTTCGGTATCATCACCAAGAAAGTATTGCTATCCTAAGAACACAAAGTATTTCTTCTTTCTTTCTGGTATTGCTATAGTCTGATGTACCACAATAGTTAAATAAGAAAACATATCACATGATTAACTCAACAGATTCAGAAAAACAGTTGACATAATTTAGCTCTCCATTAACTACACCTTTAAATCAATTTATCTATAAACAATAAAAATCACAAGTATAGTACAAACAAACAATCAGCTATGGAAAATAAAAAAAATATTTTCTTTTAAGATCATGTGTAAGACAAAAGTACCAGTATTTCTAATTCTACCATTTTGTAGGTGAATAAACAAAAAATTTAAGTTAAAATGAAAGCAATAAAAATACATGATCCCTGATGACATGACTTTAAGTGTAAAACTCTTAGATTCCATAAAGATTGCAAATAATAAATCTAATATGCATGTGAAAAAATAAAATATGAGAGGTATTTTAATTCTTTCCCAATATCAATAAACCAGATATTAAACATTTTGAAAAGCACAATGGCACATTTACAATTACAACTTGAGGCAAAAAGGACAGAAATTCAAAGATGACAGACTTATGAGAAAAAAGCCTCTAGGTGAATGATAGAAGATGCTACAGGAGCAGACAGAAACTGTACAGAGAATTAAGGGATCTAGCAGAAGTTACAACCCAAATGAACTTAGTAGACATATACAGAAACCTCCACCCAAAGAAAAATGAATATACATATTTCTCAGCACCCCGTGGAACTTTCTCTAAAACTTACCACATAGTACGTCACAAAGCAAATATCAACATGTACCACAAAATATGTATAACACCTTGTACCATTTCAGATCTCCAGGATCTAAAGTTAGAGTTTGACAACATCAAGAATCACAGAAAGCCTACCAAGCATGAAAACTAAACATCACTCAACTGAACCATGTCTAGGTCAAGGCAGGAATTAAGAAATAAATAGAAGACTTCCTAAAATTTAACAAAAATGAATCCATGACATACCCAAACTTATAGGATATAATGAAACAGTCTTAAGGGGAAAATTCATAGCACTAGATGCCTACATGAAAAGACTAGAGAATTCTCACACCAAAAAACTAACAGCACAGCTGAGGGTTCTAGAACAGTTAGAAGCAAACTCACCTAGAAGGAATAAACAGCAGGAAATAATCAAACTTAGAGCTGAAATCAACACAAATGAACCAAAAAAGATACACAAAATCAATGAATCAAAGAATTGCTTCTTTGAGAAAGTTACAAGATAGATAAACACCTTAACCAAACTAACCAAAAAAAAAACAAAAAAAAAAACAAAACCAAAACCAAACAAATAAACAAACAAACAGAGAGAGTATCCAAATCAACAAAATCAGAAATGCAAAGGGGAACATAACAACAGACCCCCAGGAAATCCAGAGAATTATCAGGTCAAAAGTGGAGAACCTAGAAGAAATGACAGCTTTCAGGACAGGTACAATTTACCAAAATTAAATCAAGATCAGATTAAAGACATGAAAGGTCTATAACACCAAAGGAAACTGAATGTCATTAAAGGTTTCCCAAATTAAAAAAAAAAAAAAAAAAAAAAAAGCCCAGGCCCAGAAGTTTTCAGTGCAGAGTTCTACCAGACAATCAAAGAATAGCCAATAGCAATATGCCTCAAAATATTCCATACAGTAGAAACAGAACGAACATTGCCAAACCCTTTTTATGAGACCACAATAACCCTGATACCCAAGCCACTCAAAGACACAACAAAGAAAGAGAATTATAAACCAGTTTCTTTCATGAAAATTGATGCAAAAATTCTCAACAAAATTCTGGCAATTGAATCCAACAACATAAAAAAAGAGTTATTCACCATGATCAAGTAGGCTTCATTCCAGAAACGTAGTACTTACAACATAAATAAAACTGTAAATGTCATCCATCATATAAACAAATTGAAGGGGAAAAAAACCCATGATTATTTTCTTAGATGCTGAAAAAGCCTTTGACAAAATCCAACATGCCTACATGATAAAAGTCCTAGAGAGATCAGGAATATAAAGAAAAATATCTACATATAACACAGGTGAATTACAAAAAGCCAACGGTCAAAATCAAGCTAAATGGAGAAAAACTCAAAGCAATCCCACTAAAATCAGGAACTAGACAAGGCTATCCGCTCTCCCCTTATCTATTCAAAATAGTTCTTAAAGTTTTAACTAAAGCAATAAGTGAACAATAGGAGATTAAGAGGATACAAATTGGAAAGGAAGAGGTCAAAATATCTCTATTTGCAGATGGCACGATTGTATACAGAAGTGGCCCACAAAAATCTACCTGGGAACTTCTACCGCTGATTAATTCTTTCAGCAATGTAGCAGGATACAAGATTAACTGAAAGAAATCAATAGCCCATCTATACACTAAAGATAAAAGAGCTGAAAAAGAAATAAGGGAAACATCACACTTTATAATAGCTGTAAATAGCATTAAATTCCTTGAAGTAACTATAACCAAAGAAGTATCAGATATGTTTGACAAAAATTTAAATCTCTTAAGAAAGAAATTGAAGAGGCTATCAGAAAATGGAATGATCTCCCATATTCTGGAAAGATAGGATCATCATAGTAAAAATGGCAATTCTAGCAAAAACAATATACAGATTCAATGCACTTCCCATCAAAATCCCAACACAATTTTTTACAGACCTTGAAATGACAATACTCAATACTCAATTTTGTTTGGAATAACAGGAAAGCCAGGATGGCCAAAACAATTTTACTCAACAAAAGAACCTTAGGAGGCACACCATCCCTGAATTCAAGTTATACAATAGACCCACAATAATTAAAACAACTTGGTACTGGCATAAAAACAAACTTCTGGATCAATGGAATTGAATTGAAGACCCAGACATTAGTCCACACACCTATGAACACTTGAATTTTGACAAAGAGGCCCAAAATATTCAATGGAAAAAAGATAGTGTCTTTAGCAAGTGGTGTTAGCATAATTGGATGGTAGCGTGTAGAAAAATGAACATAGATCCAAACCTTTCACCTTGCACAAACTCAAATCCAAGTGTATCAAAGATCTCAACATAAACCCAGCTACACTGAACTTGATAGAAAAGAAACTGGGAAATACTCTTAAGGCATTGGTACTGGTGACTACTTCCTAAATATAACATCAGTAGCACAGACACTAAGAACAACAATCAGTAAGTGGAACCTCCTGAAACTGACAAGCTTATGTAAAGCCAAGGACACAGTCAATAAGACAAAAACGACAGCCTACAAAATGGGAAAAGATTTTACCAACCCTACAAGTGACAGAGGATTGATCTCTAAAATATATAGAGAACTCAAGGAACGAGAGCCCAAAAACCTTAAAAACCCAATTTAAAAATGGGGTTCAGAACTAAAAAGGGAATTCTCAGCAGAAGAATTAAAAATGGGTGAAAGGCACATAAAAAAGTGCTCAACTTCTTTAGTCATCAGAGAAATGCAAATCAAAACAACTTTGAGATAACACATTATACCTGTCACAATGGCTAAGATTAAACACATAGATGACAGCCTATCCTGGAGAAGATGCAGGGCAAGGGGAACACTCCTCCATTTTTGGTGGTAGTATAAACTTGTTCAGCCACTTTGGAATGCAGCATGGTGGTTTTTCAGAGAACTGTGTATCAGTCTCCCCAAGGATCCATCAATTCCCCTCTCAGGCATATATACTCTAAAGAAGCACATTCACACCCGAAAAGCATTAGCTCAACTATTTTCATTGCAGCATTATTCATAATAGTAAGAACCTAGAAACAACCTATATGCCCCTCAACTGAAAAATGGATTAACAAACTGTGGTACATCCACACAATGGAGTACTACTCAACATTAAGAAAAAATGATATGCTAAAATTTGCAGGCCAATGGATGGATTTAGAGAATATCCTCCTGAGTAAGGTATCAGGATCCCAGAAAGAGAAGCAGGGGATATACTCACTCATTAGTGGACTTTAAAAACAATAATTAAAAAGAGAGAGATGTTCTTTTACACAAGAACTCAAGGCTAGAACATAGCCAAATGATATAAGACCTCACTTCTGCATTGATGGCCTCTGGCAGAGGTGTGGGTAATGAAAGACTTTGTTTTCTTTATTGGTCTGGACACAGGGATTATGTTCCAGTCAGTAAATGAGCAGCTTGAATGAGTTGTTTTGTAAATGGGGAGATCAAAAGGGTTGGCATGATTTTGAGAGGTCTAATATCTGTGTTTGATGGGGTGCAGGATGTAAAAACACCAAATAATAAATAAATAAATGAATGAATGAATGAATAAAATACTAGGATTAATATCAGCGTTTCACTGTCTTTGTAACTTTTAAAGGCTTTTTTTATTTTCTTATGATTTATGGAATTATATGATATATATTTTTCTTAGTTTTTAAGCTATTATTGAATTAAATAATTTCATATTTTCTTTTTTTTTTTTTTTTTTTTTTTCAAAGTCTAGATGCTCTTTATTCAGCTTAAGTTTCTGAAGATCTTGGAACAACATATTATGGTAGGAAAACACTGAAACCACCAGTTTTAGTGGTTTTGACATGAAAATGAAAATGTGAATAAAAGTGGGTACATAGCCAAATGCATTCCAATCCCTGAATAAGAACAGAGAAGAAAGAGAAACAAATCAATATTGC
>PVIH01031399.1:0-10864 GCA_004025045.1 Sigmodon hispidus | reverse complement strand
AGAAGAGCAGATGCTGTCAAGGCAGCTTTACTTATTCACTTCTCAGAGCCTTATAGAACACATCATGTCAAGACAACCTCAATAGATATTTTGGCAGCTGATTTCAGTTACTATCCAATGCATTAAGGCTACAATACAGCAAGTTTTCCTATTGTAATTTTAATATCCAAAAAGAACTAAGGTGACTTCAAAAATCATGTTTAAGTTTTAAATTTAGAAGGCTTACAAGAATATGTTCTCATGTGGAATTACAGGGGAGGTCAGAAATAAGTTACATAGAGCTGTACCATGGCTAGCTCATGAGAATTGTCTGAGTTCAAGAGGGCTATTTCTGAAAATATGTGATGAAAAGATTTCCCTTGTCCGTTATAATGTTGACAGTGGTCTTCAATCTAATTCTAAAAGCCAAAGCATGAGAACAGTGATGAATCAACTGAATTAGTGATCTCATTTAAACAGACTGGAAAGAGAATACCTCCCTTTCTATGTACTGGAATATGACATGCCTTTGCTTATCCAAGTGCCAGATATTTTGTGTTCAATGAGAGTTTTGAAATTCCTAGACAACATCTTCAAACCTTGATATGATACCAAACGCATATAAATATAGTGCACTGAACACGTTTCTTACCCTCCCAGATAAATATCCCACTTTGCAAGAGAAGATATTTTCCACTGGATTCCTGAAGGAGTCTGCAAGGTACAGATATTATCCACTAATATCATTCTCATGGCATATCCTCCAAAGAGTGTCAGAAATGCTGGTATGATACTCGGCAATGTGTTGAAAGGTACTCTATCTGTCTAATACGAGACCTGGGTTGATGATGACAAAAAAAAAAGTCACAAAGGAAGATGATGACATAAAAATCATGATTCAATAGGTTTACACTGGGCCACAGGTCATGGAATTTGTGACAATGAGCTTCTACTTTGATAGCACTTAATTCTTCAAACTTTGATTTTCATTTGGAGGGTAAACTCTCCAGGTGTGCATTTTGTACTACACTGATTTATGTTACAGAGAACCTAGTTTGAGTATGTACATTGCCTTGTTGGAGTTTTTCATACACAATAACCTGCTTATGAACATTTTTTCTGTCCTGTCTTTCAGGCATCTTGAATTCCTTCTATGAGGTAACAGCATTGGATAATTTCTGTAAGTGGAAATTTCAGTACAGAGATAAGGTTATATTATGATGTAATTCCTTCACCTAAATTTCTCTGTCTCTTGATGAAAATTAGAATATAGAAGCAGAGTTTTTAAGCTCTACTTTTGAGTGTAGGAATGTTATTTTATAGACATAACAGTTAAGAAGGCAATCCAAAATGGCCACACATTGAAAAACTCCAAAAGACTAAGGCAAAATGAAATGATCAGTGACTACATAGAAAAACACAAAATGGGAATGAAGATACTTAATCATCCTCTTTTTATTGCCACAAGTCATAACAAAAAGAAGATCTACTTCCTTATGTACAATTTTACATCTGCCTCTAATCCAGACTGTGATTTACCGAATAAGATCTTCATATTGGCATTGTTTCAGTAGGTTTATGTGGTGCTGCCTTGCCAGTATTGCATTCAAAAATGGACTTGGGACAGATAAGCTTTTTCATGGTGATCTCATGCCGGGATAGAATCTTTAACAGCACAAATATTATCATGATATGTAGGAGAGTACAGGAATTCTATACCTGATATTTTTCACAAGTATTTTAAAGACTTGATATTACGAACATGACTCAGGCTACATGAGCAGAAGTTCACTGTGTACCAGACAAGTCACAGAATCTTCCTGATATCTATGAGCTTTGAGCTTAGTGTCATGCCCATATATCATAACAATAATCACATTGGTGACTGTATGCCTCTTCTGTGCACATGCTACTTTGTTGCAAAATACCTCTTAGCCTAATGTGTTGTGTCATATCCCCTGAAACATCGAGTAGACATGCAACATACACTGCAAAATTGTAAGTGATCATGGAGAAGGATGGTTAATTTTCTTTATATTCCATCTGGATAATCTGAATTTAATTAATAAAGGCTGTCCTGAGAATATTTGCCATCAGGTGTCTTACTCCAAAAAACCAAGCAGGAGTCTTAAGTGAATAAATATTGCTAGCCCATTATGTTTGTCGAAAAGTTATTTCCCATCAATTGGAAAATGTCAAGAATTTAACATGAAAAAAATTTTAAATTGTTGGCTTCCCCCAAAAGACCTTGTCCTCGTTTATGGTTCTGCATGTTACAATGTGAGATCATATTCAAGGGTCTTATTTTTTTTCTCTTCGTGGGATTCTCACATATGAGTCATTAACTGGAAAACAAAGGACATACACAAAGTGCGTGCCCTCAGAACCTTCTCTTTCTTGCTACCTGTCAGATCACACTATAAAGAAAAAAACTAAAACTGCCTGATAACTGGAAGAAGAAATGTGTTTGACAAAGACCAGGCCTCACCTGCTCATGCCCTGAACACTCAGATAAATGTGCAGATTTGGTAAGCAATAATATCAGTGTCTGATTAGAGATGTAGATTTAGTCTCTCCAAACCTGGGTCAATGATGACAGACCGTTGTCATGAAAAGAAGTGATGACATAAAAATCATGCTCAATAGGATTACGCTGAGGCCCAGGGTGCTCCCCAGAAGAGCACAGGGACCATGTATGCTTGTTCTTCTCCTGAGGCACAAAATGCATGCCACTAGATCCCTAAGCTCTATTTCTCCATATAGGGAGTGCTATACTGACAAGGTACACATGAAAGAGTCAACTGAGTACTAGATTCAAATGCACCCTTTGTGTATCTCTACTAGTCCTCAATGGTTTGGAATCCAACATACGGCTCATATCCCTGTTTTCTCTGCTGTCTTTCAGTGATCCTGGATGTTATCTCAGAGGAGAACATCAAACATTACAGGTAAACAACACAAGTGAACCACACCACTAAAGATTAAATATATTGCTCAATTCTAATCTAAAAAAAATCATAAACACTTTATGGAGCTACATAGAGTGGTATGACTTCAATGAGGTTGTAGTTTCATCTGAGGAATATTTTACTTCTTAAGTTTATGTGTCTAACAATGCTAATACTTGTGGATTTGTTGCAAAATTGGAAAAACATGAATTAGTATGAGAGTCAGCTTAGAGATTTATGGGATGAGGCAAATGTGAAGACATAATCCTGACAACTTCCTTGTTTCCACAAAAACTAATAGAATTACTTAAACTTCACTCATTGCCAATTATGTACTTTGTGCATGTGTCAGTCATTGGAAATGGCCAGAAAGTGTACCATGGTTGACTTTTCGAGGTAGAGTTTAAGATCCAATCTTTCCTCAATGACCAACTCCGGATTTCATTTCTTCTTCTGGCCATAAAATTCAGCATCAAGAGACTCTAAGCAATATTGAGTACTTAGTGAGCATCAGAATAGCTTGAATTATTTCTCTCTGAACCGTGAAATGAAGCCCTCTCAGCACTTGGTCTTTCAACATGGATTTAATTACCTAGACTATTCTCCATTCAATCAGTCATTATTATCAGAAAAGCAGATGCTGTCAAGGCAGCTTTACTTATTCACTTCTCAGAGCCTTATAGAACACATCATGTCAAGACAATCTCAATAGATATTTTGGCAGCTGATTTCAGTTACCCACCAATGCATTAAGGCTACAATACAGCAAGTTTTCCTATTGTAATTTTAATATCCAAAAAGAACTAAGGTGACCTCACAAATCATGTTTAAGTTTTACAATTAGAAGGCTTACAAGAATATGTTCTCATGTGGAATTACAGGGGAGGTCACAAATAAAGTAGATAGAGCTGTACCATGGCTAGCTCATGAGAATTGTCTGAGTTCAAGAGGGTTCTTTCTGACAAAAGGTGATGAAACTATTTCCCTTGTCCGTTATAATGTTGACAGTGGTTTTCAATCTAATTTTAAAAGCCAAAGCATGAGAACAGTGATGAATCAACTGAATTAGAGATCTCATTTACACAGACTGGAAAGAGAAATCTTCCCCTTTGTATGTACTGGAACATGACATGCCTTTGCTTATCCAAGTGCCAGATATTTTGTGTTCAATGAGAGTTGTGCCATTCTTAGACAACATCTTCAAACCTAGGTATGATACCAGACGCATATAAATATAATGCACTGAACACGTTTCTTCCCTCCCAGATAAATATCCCAATTTGCAAGAGAAGAAAGTTTCCACTGGATTCCTGAAGGAGTCTGCAAGGTACAGATATTATCCACTAATATCATTTTCATGGCTTATCCTCCAAACAGTGTCGGAAATGCTAGTATGATACTCGGCAATGTGTTGAAAGGTACTCTATCTGTCTAATACAAGTCCTGGTTGATGATGAAAAAATAAGTCACAAAGGAAGATGATGACATAAAAATCATGATTCAATAGGTTTACACTGGGGCGCAGGTCATGGAATTTGTGACAATGAGCATCTACTTTGATAGCACTTAATTCTTCAAACTTTGCTTTTCATTTGCAGGGTAAACTGTCCAGCTGTGCATTTTGGTACAACACTGATTTATGCTTACAGAGAAACAAGTTTAATTATGTAATTTGTCTTGTTGGAGTATTTCTTATATAATAACCTGCTTATGAACATTTGTTCTGTCCTGTCTTTCAGGCATCTTGAATTCTTTCTATGAGGTAACAGCACTGGACAATATTGGTAAGTAGAAATTTCAGTACAGCGACAAGGTTATATTATGATGTAATGCCTTCACCTAAAAGTCTCTGTCTCTTGATGAAAACTAGAATTTAGAAGCAGAGTTTTTAAGCTCTGCTTTGAGGGTAGGAAAGTTATTTTATAGACATAACAGGTCAGAAGGCAATCCAAAATGGCCAGACATTGAAAAACTCCTAAAGACTTGGGCAAAATAAAATGATCAGTGACTACGCAGAAAAACACAAAATGGGAATCAAGATACTTAATCATCCTCTTTTTCTTGCCACTAGTCATAACAAAAAGAAGATCTACTTCCTCATGTACAATTTTACATCTGCCTCTAATCCAGACGTTGATTTACCGAATAAGATCTTCATATTGGCATTGTTACAGTAGGTTTATGTGGTGCTGCCTTGCCAGTATTGCATTCAAAAATGGACATGGGACAAATAAGCTGTTTCATGGTAATCTCATGCCAGGATAGAATCATTAACGGCACAAATGTTAATCCTGATGTGTAGGAGAATACAGGAATTCTACACCTGATATTTTTCACATGTGTTTTAAAGACTTGATTTTACGAACATGACTCAGGCTACATGAGCAGAAGTTGACTGTGTACCAGACAAGTCACAGAATCTTCCTGATATCGATGAGCCTTGAGCTTAGTGTCATGCCCATATATCATAACAGTAATCATATTGGTGACAGTATGCCTCTTCAATGCACATCCAACTTTGTTGCAAAGTAGCTCTTTGCCTAATGTGTTGTGTCATATCCCTTGAAACATTGAGTAGACATGCAACATACACTGCAAAATTGTAAGTGACCATGGAGAAGGATGGTTAATTTTCTTTACATTCCATCTGGATAATCTGAATTTAATTGATCAAGTCTGTCCTGAGAATATTTGCCATCAGGTGTCTTACTCCAAAAAAACAAGCAGGAGTCTTAAGTGAATAAATATTGCTAGCCCATTATGTTTGCTGAAAAGTGGTTGCCCATCAATTGGAAAATGTCAAGAATGTAACAAGAAAAAAGTTTTTAAAGAGTTGGCATCCCACCAAAGGACATTGTCCTCGTTAATGGTTCTGCATCTTACAATGTGAGGTCATATTCAAGGGCCTGATTTTTTTCTCTTCGTGGGATTCCCACATCTTTCTGAGTCATTAGCTGGAAAACAGAGTACGTACACAAAGTGCGTGCCCTCAGAACCTTCTCTTTCTTGCTACCTATAAGATCACACTATAAAGGACAAAACTAAAATTGCTGATACCTGGAAGAGGAAAAGTGTTTGAGAAACACCAGGCCTAATCTGCTCATGCCCTGAACACTCAGATATATGTGCAGATTTGGTAAGCAATGATAACAGTGTCTGATTAGAGATGTAGATTTAGTCTCTCCAAACCTGGGTCAATGATGACAGACCATTGTCATGAAAAGAGGTGATGACATAAAATTCATGCTCAATAGGATTACGCTGAGGCCCAGGGTGCTCCCCAGAAGAGCACAGGGACCATGTATGCTTGTTCTTCTCCTGAGGCACAAAATGCATGCCACTAGATCCCTAAGCTCTATTTCTCCATATAGGGAGTGCTATACTGACAAGGTACACATGAAAGAGTCAACTGAGTACTAGATTCACATGCACCCTGTGTGTATCTCTACTAGTCCTCAATGGTTTGGAATCCAACACAGGGCTCATGTCCCTGTTTTCTCTGCTGTCTTTCAGTGATCCTGGATGTTATCTCAGAGGAGAACATCAAACATTACAGGTAAACAACACAAGTGAACCACACCACTAAAGATTAAATATATTGCTCAATTCTAATCTAAAAAAAATCATAAACACTTTATTGAGCTACATAGAGTGGTATGACTTCAATGAGGTTGTAGTTTCATCTGAGGAATATTTTACTTCTTAAGTTTATGTGTCTAACAATGCTAATACTTGTGGATTTGTTGCAAAATTGGAAAAACATGAATTAAGATAACAGTCAGCTTAGAGATTTATGGGATGAGGCAAATGCAAAGACATAATCCTGTCAACTTCCTTGTTTCCACAAAAACTAATAGAATTACTTCAACTTCACTCATTGCCAAGCATGTACTTTGTGCATGTGTCCTTCATTGGAAATGGCTAGAAAGTGTACCATGGTGACTTTTCGAGGTAGAGTTCAAGATCCAATCTTTCCTCAATGACCATCTCCGGATATCATTTCTTCTTCTGGCCATAAAATTCAGCATCAAGAGACTCTAAGCAATAATGAGTACTTACAGAGCATCAGAATAGCTTGAATTATTTCTCTCTGAACAGTGAACTCAAGCCCTCTCAGCACTTGGTCTTTCAACATGGATTTAATTACCTAGACTATTCTCCATTCAGTCAGTCATTATTATCAGAAGAGCAGATGCTGTCAAGGCAGCTTTACTTATTCACTTCTCAGAGCCTTATAGAACACATCATGTCAAGACAACCTCAACAGATATTTTGGCAGCTGATTTCAGTTACTATCCAATGCATTAAGGCTACAATACAGCAAGTTTTCCTATTGTAATTTTAATATCCAAAAAGAACTAAGGTGACTTCAAAAATCATGTTTAAGTTTTAAAATTAGAAGGCTTACAAGAATATGTTCTCATGTGGAATTACAGGGGAGGTCAGAAATAAGTTACATAGAGCTGTACCATGGCTAGCTCATGAGAATTGTCTGAGTTCAAGAGGGCTATTTCTGAAAATATGTGATGAAAAGATTTCCCTTGTCCGTTATAATGTTGACAGTGGTCTTCAATCTAATTCTAAAAGCCAAAGCATGAGAACAGTGATGAATCAACTGAATTAGTGATCTCATTTAAACAGACTGGAAAGAGAAATCCTCCCTTTCTATGTACTGGAACATGACAAGCCTTTGCTTATCCAAGTGCCAGATATTTTGTGTTCAATGAGAGATTTGCAATTCCTAGACAACATCTTCAAACCTTGATATGATACCAAATGCATATAAATATAGTGCACTGAACACGTTTCTTTCCCTCCCAGATAAATATCCCACTTTGCAAGAGAAGATAGTTTCCACTGGATTCCTGAAGGAGTCTGCAAGGTACAGATATTATCCACTAATATCATTCTCATGGCATATCCTCCAAAGAGTGTCAGAAATGCTGGTATGATACTCGGCAATGTGTTGAAAGGTACTCTATCTGTCTAATACGAGACCTGGGTTGATGATGACAAAAAAAAAGTCACAAAGGAAGATGATGACATAAAAATCATGATTCAATAGGTTTACACTGGGCCACAGGACATGGAATTTGTGACAATGAGTTTCTACTTTGATAGCACTTAATTCTTCAAACTTTGATTTTCATTTGGAGGGTAAACTCTCCAGGTGTGCATTTTGGTACTACACTGTTTTATGCTTACAGAGAACCTAGTTTGAGTATGTACATTGACATGTTGGAGTTTTTCATATATAATAACCTGCTTATGAACATTTATTCTGTCCTTTCTTTCAGGCATCTTGAATACTTTCTATGAGGTAACAGCACTGGATAAATTCAGTAAGTGGAAATTTCAGTACAGTGACAAGGTTATATTATGATGTAATGCCTTCACCTGAAAGTCCCTGTATCTTGATGAAAATTGGAATATAGAAGCAGAGTTTTTAAGCTCTGCTTTTGAGTGTAGGAATGTTATTTTATAGACATAAGAGGTCAGAAGGCAATCCAAAATGGCCACACATTGAAAAACTCCAAAAGACTAGGGCAAAATAAAATGATCAGTGACTACACAGAAAAACACAAAATGGGAATCAAGATACTTAATCATCATCTTTTTCTTGCCACAAGACATAACAAAAAGAAGATCTACTTCCTTATGTACAATTTTACATCTGCCTCTAATCCAGACTGTGATTTACCGAATAAGTTCTTCATATTGGCATTGTTACAGTAGGTTTAGGTGGTGTTGCCTTGCCAGAATTGCATTCAAAAATGGACTTGGGACAGATAAGCTGTTTCAATGTGATTTCATGCCAGGATAGAATCTTTAATAGCACAAATGTGATCACGATGTGTAGGAGAATACAGGAATTCTACACCTGATATTTTTCACATGTGTTTTAAAGACTGGATATTACGAACATGACTCAGGCTACATGAGCAGAAGTTCACTGTGTACCAGACAAGTCACAGAAACTTCCTGATATCAATGAGCCTTGAGCTTAGTGTCATGCCTATATATCATAACAGTAATCTCATTGGTGACAGTATGCCTCTTCTGTGGACATGCAACTTTGTTGCAAAGAAGCTCTTCGCCTACTGTGTTGTGTTATATCACCTGAAACATAGAGTAGACATGCAACATACACTGCAAAATTGTAATTGATCATGGAGAAGGATGGTTAATTTTCTTTACATTCCATCTGAATAACCTGAATTTAATTGATCAAGGCTGCCCTGAGAATATTTGCCATCAGGTGTCTTACTCCAAAAAAACAAGCAGGAGTCTTAAGTGAATAAATATTGCTAGCTCATTATGTTTGCTGAAAAGTGGTTGCCCATCAATTTGAAAATATCAAGAATTTAACAAGAAAAAAGTTTTTAAAGTGTTGGCATCCCCCAAAGACCTTGTCCTCGTTTATGGTTCTGCATCTTACAATGTGAGATCATATTCAAGGGTCTTATTTTTTTCTCTTCGTGGGATTCCCACATCTTTCTGATTCATTAACTGGAAAACAAATTACATACACAAAATGCGTGCACTCAGAACCTTCTCTTTCTTGCTACCTATAGAATCCCACTTCAAAGGACAAAACTGAAATTGCTGATAACTGGAAGAGTAAATGCGTTTGACAAAGAACAGGCCTCATCTGTGCATGACTTGAACACTCAGATATATGTGCAGATTTGGTAAGCAATGATATTAGAGTCTGATTAGAGATGTAGATTTAGTCTCTCCAAACCTGGGTCAATGATGACAGACCATTGTCATGAAAAGAGGTGATGACATAAAAATCATGCTCAATAGGATTACGGTGAAGCCCAGGTTGCTCCCCAGAAGAGCACAGCGACCATGTATGCTTGTGCTTTTCTTGCAGCACAAAATCCATGCTACTAGATCCCTAAGCTCTATTTCTCCATATAGGGAGTGCTATACTGACAAGGTACACATCAAAGAGTCAACTTAGTACTAGATTCAAATGCACTATGTGTGTATCTCTACTAGTTCTCAATGGTTTTGAATCCAACACATGGCTCCTGTCCCTGTTTTCTCTGCTGTCTTTCAGTGATCCTGGATGTTATCTCAGAGGAGAACATCAAACATTACAGGTAAAAACACATCTGAATTAAACCACTAAATATTAAATATATTGCTCAATTCTCATCTAAAAAAAATCATAAACACTTTATGGAGCTATATAGAGTGGTATGACTGCAAAAAGGTTGTAGTTTCATCTGAGGAATATTTTACATCTTAAGTTTATGTGTCTAACAATGCTAATACTTGTTGATTTGTTGCAAAATTGCTAAAACATGAATTAAGATAACAGTCAGCTTAGAGATTTATGGGATGAGGCAAATGTGAAGACATAATCCTGACAACTTCCTTCTTTACACAAAAACTAATAGAATTACTTCAACTTCACTCACTGCCAAGCATGTACTTTGTGCATGTGTCAGTCATTGGAAATGGCTAGAAAGTGTACCATGGTTGGCTTTACGAGGTAGAGTTCAAGATCCAATCTTTCCTCAATGACCATCTCCGGATTTCATTTCTTCTTCTGGCCATAAAGTTCAGCATCAAGAGACTCTAAGCAATAATGAGTACTTACAGAGCATCAGAATAGCTTGAATTATTTCTCTCTGAACAGTGAACTCAAGACCTCTCAGCACTTGGTCTTTCAACATGGATTTAATTACCTAGACTATTCTCCATTCAGTCAGTCATTATTATCAGAAGAGCAGATGCTGTCAAGGCAGCTTTACTTATTCACTTCTCAGAGCCTTATAGAACACATCATGTCAAGACAACCTCAATAGATATTTTGGCAGCTGATTTCAGTTACTATCCAATGCATTAAGGCTACAATACAGCAAGTTTTCCTATTGTAATTTTAATATCCAAAAAGAACTAAGGTGACTTCAAAAATCATG